>JANHFM010008009.1:30179-43016 GCA_032468115.1 Grayia smithii
CTCTTTTAGCACTTTAACTTCTTTTCCATTTATTAAAACTTTTTTGTCATATGCAACTTGTACAATAGCATTTCTCAGTCTTTTCCCCCTCAGATAAATTACAATGTCTCTTGGAAGGTTGTTCTCTCTTGCCATTCTCGAGTTGACCCTAAAAACCCTCTCAAATTCTCTCATAAGTTCTTCCCTTTGCCAGCCTATCACATTTGCCAGCCCCTCTGCCACTGCCTCTTCAAGGTCTACTCCTTTTTCTTCCAGGTAACCTCTGATTCTCACCGCAAACTCCATTTTTTCAAATTGTACCATTAGGGACTGTTCTTCTTGTTCTTCCATTTGTTGTTCCAAAGCCTCTACTTTTTTTTCCAAGGCCTCAGTAACTTTGTTCTCTTCTGCCATCTCATCCTCCCATGCCACAGCTGTGTCTTTAACAAGTTCAAGTGCAAATATAATATCCTCCCGGATTTTCTGGTTCTCATCTTTCATCATTTGTTTAAAATCCTCTGCCTGTTCCTCCATTTTATCCTGTATTTTACTCTCCATTTCTACAAATGTTTGTTTCATATCTTGCTTTTGTTTTTCAAATTCTTGCTGCAGTAAATCTTTTATATCATTAACAGTTAGTCCAGACTGAGGTGTTTGCACAGCTGGCACTGGGATCATTGTTTTGTGTTGCAAAGATGGTGATTCTAAACCACTTTTAGGAAGAACTGAGGCCTTTTGTCTATGGGCCATCTTTCTTTACTCTTTGTTCTTAATTAATTAATTAATTACCACACCCTTTTTCTCCAATTCTTCCTTTTTAAATAGTCCAATATCTATTTCTTCTTGCTCCAACTTTATTTCATCATTATAATAATTCTTTTATCCCAAATTTACTCTTAAAGTCTTATATTCAGTAGAATTTAAACTTTTATAATCCAATTTTCTTTTCTGGTAACTTTCCACTTTCACTTTCAGCGCTAGTTTGTATTCTGCTTCAGCACTTTCACTCTTGCTTTCAAGTTAAATTTGCTCTTTTTGAGTTGTTACAAAAAAAATCCAAATACTTGCGATTAGAAGTTCCTTTGTGTTCCGGCTGCTCTTATGTTTCTTTAATTTCTCTGTTATTTCAGCAGCGGAGGAGGCTTCCGCTTGTCTGCCTCCCCAGGCAGAGCACAGCGATGCTTCGGAGCTTCTTCTCCCGCTTCCAGGGGGGCTCCCTGTTCAACCCCTAGGCTTAAAGAAACCCAGGGGTCTAAAGGATCCCGACCCACCGCGGGACGCTCGCTGATCCTTCTTTTCCTGAAGGATCAGCTTGTCGGAGAATCCGTCTGCTTTAATGCCGAATTTCCCTGACTTTTACGAAGCAGGCGGGAGACAGCTAGAAATCAGCTGTTGCCACGAAAGCCGCCAACCCGGAAGTCTGCTGGAAATATTTAATGAAGCAATTTTGGAAGTTAAAATACCCAATTTTTGGACAGAAGCACTTATCATTCTCATACCAAAAGAAGATTCAAACCAGCAACAAATTAAAAATTACAGACCCATCTCACTATTGAATGTGGATTACAAAATATTTGCATCTATAATTTCTGAAAGATTCAAAAAAGTTTTAAATCCACCCAGATCAAAATGGATTCTTACCAAGAAGACAAATAAAAAATAATATGAGAACTATAATAAAAACATTAAGAGTACTATGAAACCCACCCTGGAAAACAAGCTGCATTAATCTTCCTGGATGCCCAAAAAGATTTTGACAATTTAAATTGGAGGTTTATTACTTTTACAATTGGAAAACTTGAATTTTGGAGAGAAATTCGTAAGGATGGTGGAAAAAATATATACAGCACAACAGCAAAAATAATAATAAACAGAGACACTACCAAAAAAATTAATATTGCAAAAAGAGTAAGACAAGGTTGCCCGCTATCACTCTTATTATTCATTCTAACTTTAGAGGAATTGCTAATAAAAATTAGAGAAGAACAAGAAATAAAGGACCTGAAAATAAAAAAAGAAGAATACAAAGTCCAAGCATTTGCAGATGACTTAGTATATATTCTAGAACAACCATTAGAGACAGGATCGAAGCTAGTGCAACAAATAGAAGAATCTGGTAGAGTAGCAGGACTTAAAATCAATAAATCCAAAACAAAGGCAATAACGAAAAACCTCACTAAAAACAGGAAAGAGAAATGGAAGAAAGAACGGGCATACAAGTGACTAAAAAAGTAAAATATTTGGGAATTTGGTTATCTGCTAAATGTTCATCAATCAAAGAGGACAATTATAACAAATTAATACTACAGATAAAAAAGGATTTGGAAACCTGGAAAAAATTACAACTATCTCTCATAGGAAGGATAGCCTCTATTAAAATGAACATCTTAACAAAACTATTGTTCCTCTTCCAAGTAGTACCAGTAAAATTAGGGAGGTATTTTTTAGAAGACCTAAACAAACTAATAACAAAATACATTTGGCAAGGGAAAAAAACAAGGATCAAAATAAAATTATTGCAAAGAAAGAGGAGGCTTCAGGCTCCCAGACTGGGAGACATACTATCAGGCAACGACATTCACTTGGATCAGAGATTGGATACATTGGATTGGATTGGATACATTGGATATAAAAAATTAAAGGACTTTGACATTAGAAGGGCATTACTTACAAATAGGATAGCATGCCTTCTTATGGGAGAGGAAAAACAAACTCCATAGCTACTTCCAGAGATTCACTGCTACAAGTATGGGGGGAAAAAAATCATATCGAAATTCCAGATTGGCTATCAATGATGGAAGCATTAATTTACCCAAACGTATTGGATATTGATAAAATAAAAAGATATAAAGATCTACCAAATGGCCTGGGGGAACTGAAAACAAGACAAGAACTAAAAGAACAGGGCATTGACATCGAATGGTGGCCATATATGCAGATGCAAACCAGATATAGGAAGGATTTAGAACAATATGGATTTCAAAAAGAACCACAAGAATTAAATAAGATTTTACAAGGCACAGAGGATAAATTGATTTTAAAAATTTATAACTATTTATTGAAATATAAAATGGAGGAGGAGGTAGTCAAAGAAACCATGATAACCTGAGCCAAAAATTTCAGTTATAATATTGAATTGGAGAAATGGGAGAAGATCTGAGACAAAAACTATAAATTGATGATGTCAGTAGCCTATAAGGAAAATATGTATAAAATGTTTTACAGATGGCATCTTCCACCTGCGAGACTGGCTAAAATGTTCCCAAATACTCCATCAGCCTGTTGGAAATGTGGTCAAAATCAGGGAATATAATACCATATGTGGTGGACCTGCCCCAAAGCAAAACAGTATTGGAATAGAATAAGAATATGTTTAAAAGAGATAACCAAACAACAAATAGATATGAAACCAGAATTATTTTTGTTAGGAATATTTTCAGGGAATTATGACAAAAAAATACAGTATTTAATTCTTCATATTAACAGAACAATAATATACCATTAGAGGAAAACATGATAACGAAAGTTTTAGAGTGCGCAGAAATGGACAGACTCACAAAAGAAATACAAGGTAAGGAAGAAACAGAGTACTATATGGTATGGAATAAATTTAGTAATAATTTTGTAGAAATGGAAAGGACACATAATGTATGATTGTAATTTTAGTATATTGAAATATTAATAAATATAAATAAATAATAAAATTATTTGTATAGACAGAGATAAGTTGAAGTAAGGGTGGAAATGGAAATATAAGAGATGTATACTGATGTGGAAATGTTTTTTTTAAGAAAAAAACTGTTTAATAAAAACTATTAAATAAATAAAAAACTAAGCAAGAATTGAATAATCAAAGGATTAACTTAGCATGGTGCTCGCATGTACAGTTGCAATCAAGATATGAGAAAGCTGTTAAACTGTATGGCTTCTATAAAGAGCCAACAGAATGAGACCAGGTATTAACGGGGACAGGTGAAAAACTAATTTTAAAAAATCTACTTACTGAGCATTAAAATGGAAGAAGAGCAAAAAGAAACAATGATAGTATGGGCTAAGAATTTTGGTTATACTGTAGAGTTAGATAAATAGCAGAACCTGTGGGACTGCTATTATAAACTAACAATGTCAACTGCATACAAAGAAAATTTATAAAAAATGTTTTACAGATGGCATTTTCCGCCAGCAAGATTAGCAAAGATAGCAATAAAACTTACACCTATATATTGCTTCATAGTGCTTTACAGCCCTCTCTAAGTGGTTTACAGAATCAGCATATTGCCCCCAACAATCTAGGTCCTCATTTTACCAACCTCGGAAGGAGGGAAGGCTGAATCAACCTTGAGCCTGGTGAGATTTGATCTGCCAAACTGCTAGCAGTCTATGATCAGCCTGCAGTACTGCACTCTAACCATTGCACCACCGTGGCTCAGTAGATGTTTAAGGATACAGTATGTCTTCTAAATTTTGGAAATGTAACCAGATATTGGATTCGTATTATCACGTGGTTGACATGCCCAAAGGCAAAAAAAAAAAAAAATCGAACAAAAACACAGATATGGCTAGAAAAAATAGTAAACCAACATATAGATCTAAAGCCAGAAATATTTCTGTTGGGTATGTTACCAGAAAAATATAATAAAGGGAATACATATTTAATTTTACATGTGTTAACAGCCACCAGAATTGTGTTTGCACAACAATGGAAAAATGAAGAGATCCCTACAGATGAAATTGTAATTAAAAAAAATTAGAATATGCAGAAATTGATAAACACTTAAAATTAAGGAGAAGGAAGAAACTGAATATTTTTTAACATGGGATTTGTTTTATCAATGGCTTAATAGCAGAAACAGTAGTAATTTAAAAGCATAAGAAAAGGATTAATTACAATGAAGATGTACTAAAATGGATAAATTAATATGTTGTTATTGATATTAAGAATATTATTGTTAATATTACCATTACTATATCTCAAAGACAATTGTACTCAGACAGCACACTGTTTATATAGATATTAAATGTTTATTTTTTACCTTAAAAAAATAAAAAAGCTTATATATAAAAAAGAGATTATTGGATTTGGAAAGTCATGAATTGAAGTTTGGACAGCATACCTATGTATGATATGATAAAGTTAAAATGAATGCGGATTTCAAGGATCACTTTATTAGACATGCCATTTATACAGTTTGGAATAAATACAAAGAAAAGGTTTTTCTAAAATATCTCTATGTGTTACCTAAACATTTTTTTTTTTTTAGAAAAGGAATGATAGTGAGTTACAATTTGTGAATTTATACTGAATAATATCCTTTGTTTAAAGTTAATCACTTCTCAAATCAAAAGAAGACTTGGAACTAGAGGGTTGTAGCTATCATTGGTTTACCTATCTACAATTAAAAGAAAGGTTTACTCTGGATAAAAGAAATGTGGTAAAATATATACAAATATATTTTAGCGCTCTCTCTAAATTAACACCAAACCCAGCAGTACATACATCACATACTCAAACATAGACATACATACCACCTTCACATTTACCTTGCCAATACATCTATATAAAGTCCAAGTTCAAATAGCAAATATCAAAAAATACAGTGGTGTGTAACAGTGACCAATTCTCTTTTATGTCTAGTTGTCAACTGTTGACCACAGCATCACTTCCATCTATGCTATAAGTTTTCTCTGTAGGCATGCCACTCCAAATGATGTAAAGACTAGTGGGAAAACATATTAAATCAACCATGGGGAACTTAATTCAGTGTGAAGAACTTTTAAGGGATGCTAAAAACGTGGTCACTGACTTTCCTGAGGTGCAGCTGTTCCCCAGATTATTGTCAGGGATGATTTAAAAACTCAGGAATAATACCGACAATAAACTGTGAAGAATCTCAGTCCCCCACCTTTTTTTTTCTAGTCTCCTGGATTAATTTGTGCTATGCAGAGTTTGAATCGAAATCTGTTTATTATAGAGAAGTATTACAAATAATGACTATAATTTTTGGTGATTATTTTTATTTTAAGTTTAATGAACTAGATGCCTCGTCTTAGAAATCTTAATGCTTGTCATTTCTGCATATACCTCTTTCTTAGTGAATGTTTTAAACAATTTCTTGAGAAACTATAATGTCATTGTATAGAACTATGCGGGCAACCATTTCCATTCAATGTTATCTTCAGTACATTTTTACTTTTCATTTCATTTTACTTAAAACAGGATATTGAATTCCTATGTTTTAAGGGTTAAAGTGATCTGAAATGTTGCCTTCCAGTACATGTGCAAGGGCAAAGCACAGTTACCATGGAGACTGCTAGAATAATGTGTTTCGCGTCTTTCTCTTACATTCTGATAGTAACATACTCCCGCATATAAAATGCTTAGAGCCGTATACCATTGGATGATTATATGAAGGAAACACTTTTGACATTTTTGAATACATATTAAAATTGAGTACATATTAATATCAAGAGCCATAACAGTGTAAATATGGTTAAGAGATACAGAATTAATACTGATACAAGTCATTAATTTTCAAACATTTTTTTCAGCAGCACGTTTTTAAACATTCCTTTCTAAATCTAAAGTCATAGTTTTAAAATACATTTTGCCAAACATAATAGGAATGTGTAGTTTTATTCTAGAATGACATGGAATCTTTCTAGGGTGAAGCATATAGGAATTGACAGAGTGAAAACCATAACTGAAAAAGATTTCAGAGAAAAAGTGTCTGTGTCTGTGTCTGTGTGCACCACTTTAGGCTTTATACAATTCCGTATCAGCCTCGCCCATCTTGTCTATGATGAAAAACTACAGGCTGATTTTTTTTCATTTCATTTATGATCCTGCGAAAAATATTTTTTTCTGTAAATGAGTAGTGAAATGTTCACATGATATTTAGAATACTAAGTTTTTAGAGTATGGGTGTAATTTGAAATAAAAAGCTAAAGCATCAGGAACAAAAGCAATGTTATAAGCCAGATGATACTTTCCGTTTTTAAAAATAAAGACCTTTTAAGAAAATTATACCTATCAGGTAATCACAAAATAGAGTATGTAAATGAATGAGTTCATTTGTGTGAAGAATTTTTCACCTTTTCATCTAGCAGTGGCTACCAGCAGATGATGTCACCTTGCAGCTGATTGGCTATTTCAGTACCTAGTGCAGGCAAGAGACAGAAGGATGCCGGCACAAATCTCTGTGATGAATCTGTGGTGTTTTATCTCAGTTTTGTATGGAATATTTTAATAAATATTGAGATTATTCAACTGTATGGCTATGTGAGCAAGTGCATCTTAGTGCAAGGGCCGTTGAAGAGCTGTCAGAGGAATGAGGCGGCTGATCTGTAAACGGATCTGTGATTGTAAGTGTTAAAATCAGGGTGGAAGGAATTAGCAGGGAGTGTTCGTAGACACGTTGTTGGAAGATTGTAGCAGAAATGGCAAGTACAAGTAGTAGAAAAGCAGTGTTTTTCTTACAGAAATGCTGAATTAAATTGAAAATGTAAATGTTTAGTTGGAATTACAGATTGTAAATGGACAGGAAATATATACCTAATGGATTTTTCCTTAGCTGCCAAAGATTAAACTCTAAAATAATAGATTTTAGAAATTGCATTATTTCTTTTCTTTTGTTGTTGTTGTTTGTAGCCTTAAAGTGGCATTCCATTTGATTGGATTTTTGCTATATTACAGCTGGAAATACTTATTTTAAAAACAAAATAACATGGAGTTATAATGCATGTTTTTCTTTTTAAAAACACCTTTCTAGATAAAAACTTTGACGATGAAGAATCAGTGGATGGAAATAGGCCATCTGCAACTGCCTCAGGTTTCAAGGTCCCTGCACCTAAAAAACCTGGAAATCCTTCAAATACAACAAGAAAGCCAGGATCTGCTGGTGGGCCCAAGGTTGTAGGTAAGGATAATTCAGACGTAAGGATACTTTTTTTGATTTAATCAAAATGATATTGAAGACCTTTAAATGATAATGTTTCATTCATAATTGCAGTATTTTGCAAGTCAAAAAGTGTGAAGTGTATCTTCAAAAGATTAAAAAAAAAGGGTATCTTCTTAGATGAAATGATGGCTTTCTATAATATAAATAATGAATTTAACATTTTGAATGGATGCACTAGCTTTCTAAATCTTTGTGACTAGTAAGAAAAGCACACAGTTAATTGCTAGCATGTTAGAAATCATATGTTATGCAATTAATAAACATTGACACACTCCCATGTACAAAAAAACTTCAAAATAAATAAAATAATCAATCCTAATAATATATTAGGGAAAGGAAGAGAACCAGAGAACAGACTATATGAAGTCTGTCATAGTGGTAGAGACATTGATCATAAGCAGGTTTTTTTAAAAAAATACTTTCATGTTTCAGTAAATTATGGTTTATTTTTGTTCTTTTGAAATAGTTGAAAATAGGAAAAATTGACAAAAATAAATATTTCCATTTCCAGATTATTTATTTGACCCACAAAACTAATACTTGAATAACTAAATGCAACTCAGATGTAATATTCACAGGTGATACTGAATGTATATTTAGCATACATTAATCTGCCAGATATTTATTCTGTCATCCAATTTGCTTTTTCAATGTAGTTTTTAATAGTTGATGAAGGTGCATCATCATTTGAATGGGGTATTGCTCAGATCTTTTCAGGGTAAATCAAGAAGCATTTTAAAATAAGATAAAAATGATTTTTTTGCTGTTTGTGTTCATATAAATATGTTTTTCTGTATCTTGCCTTCTATTTATCTAGCTACTAAACCTCAAATATTCTTTGTATAAGTCTGCAACAGCTATGTGTTTAACCAACATGAGGAAATATCTTCACATTTGACTATGTGTTAGGTAATGCAATATAAGTGGGTTGGCATATTATTTATATTGTACATTATTTTGCTATTCTGCTGTTTTGGTTTTAGTATATAGTTTTAGAATAAAATAAAATAATTTCTTAATGAAACTTCCTCTAAATGTATTGTATTAAATTTCCAGTTTGAACCACTTGAAAAAAAATGTCTGCATATCTGCACATAAATGCAGGAAAAATGAATTTATTTTTTCCCTTAAAAATTACTGATGAGAAATAGTAGTCTAGAGAACACAAGAAATTCTAAGGTTCCAGAAGTTGTAAAGCTATTTCTAAAACTTTGCCCATATCTTTGTGGGTTCAGTCTCTAAATAAACAAAATATGCTCAAAAGTATGTATATGAAAACTGTTTATTTTGCTGAGCTTATTTTCACTATTAAGCTATTTTCATGATATTTATGTATATGGAATGAAATTTTCATCTAAACATAGAGAAGTCTCATGATTGTTTACAATTTTAGGGAAAGATGGACAACTGAATCAACTTATTGGAAGTTAAATATAGGAACTGAATAATGTTGGTGTAAGGAAAATTATAGTAACCAGGTTAAATTGCCATATCTGTATTTTTGGGGCAACATCAGGAAATTGTTTTTCCTACACATTCAGTTTCGAATTTTTCTCAAGATTGTCAGAGAATAAACACTTTATATATTCTAGCAGTGAAGTGACTGAGGAAGTTGAAGGTTTCGCCAAGCAGGGGATGGGGCAGAGCCGCTTCATCCCTTCAGGCGGTATCCATGTCCTCATCGTGCCGGGTAGATGCGCCGGGATGTGGCAGTATGGGCCAGTGGTGGTATGGGTCCTAAGGGAGGGGAAACCCATTCCTCTGGCTGCCTTACCCGGAGCTGGGTTTTGCCGTGTTGGACTTGGGCCTTTGGAACATGGTGGCTGGCAAAGCAACGGGCCGAAGCTGCTATGCTGCTACTCAGTTACAACTTACTTCCTCCTCCATCCCTCCTTCTTCCCCTGCTTCTCATTCCCATCTCTTTCCTTCCTCTGCACTCAGAAAAGGACAAGTGCTTCCAGCGGCCATGCCACCAGTGTCCACGGCTTTCCAATGCAGGGATGGTGGTCCCAATGACAGGAAAGCCTCGCAGACTGCCAAGGCAAGGCCAGTGAGCAGGGCATGGAAGCTGGTCATGACTCCGTCAGAGCCTGAGTTTGTGGAGGATGACAAGCCAGACCTGGGACCAACAGAGAGTGAGGGGACATTGTTGGCTTCAAAGGAATGCAGGGAGGAGCAGAACAAGGCAGCCCTGGGTCCCCTCAGGCTTGGGATGGCTTTCCTTCAGGAAGGAACAGTGGTGGAACAACCAAGAGAGGGGGTAAGAGAGGGCAGACAGTGGAGATGAGGAGCGATGGAGCTCAGGCAATGAGCAAGGACTACCCCCTCCTGATTCCCAAGCACAGAGAGTGGAGAGGAGGCGGGAACAGCATAGGCCAACCTGATGACTTGGATAGAGAGTACTCCGCCTCTCTTCACAAGGCACACCTGGAGACAGAGTCTTAAGGAGACACTGTGGGAAGGGACGCTTGCTGAGAACAAGCACTGAGTTTAAGGAGTTTTGTGTGCCATTGCCAACACCGAGTTTGCTGGACTTCTTGCTTTCTTGCTGCCTTGTTCCTTGGCTTCATTGGACTCATTGCCTTGTTCCTTTGCTGCGTGGACTCCTACCTTGTTCATTTGCTTTGTTGGACTCATTGCCTTGTTCCTTTGCCTCACTGGACTTCTTGCCTTGAAGCCATTTTGCTAACAGCATTTTGCTGGACTACTCACAGCCAGAGGCTGCTGGAAGTGTGTGTGAGTGCTCCGGAACTTGCCATAAACGTGGGAGCATTTGGGGGAACAATAAAGGGAGTTTGAACTATCAATTGGCTGTGTTGCCCCTGTGCCTTGCCCCGGGTCATCACAGCTCTGGTGCGGATGTGGCACTGATCTATTCTCTAACCTGGTGGCAGACATTTGGGCCAGAACATGGTCAGTCTTAGATTTGGTTCATGGGGCCGCCTTGGAGCCAGCAACAAGCTGCCTCAGTCACACCTCCTGGGCATGCATACAGAAGGCAGCGAGTGCACTATGGCTGGCGTGCTGGGTAAAAGGGAAGCCCTCAGAACACAGTCAGCCTTCGGGGCAAGATGGTCCCCAGGGATGCCAGGCTCCATGCGCTTGTTGCCTCCTGTGTGCACCCAGGGTTGGAGTGGGGGCTTGAGTTTGACATGTCTGACTTAAACAAATGGTTGTAAGTCAAAAACTATCTGTATCTGTCCTCCAAACATCCAGAATACTCTCACACAAATCTATTCCAGGCAATTCTCTTTCCCTCAACTATATATTTTCTGACCTTATATGAAGAGCATGGAATCTCCATTCTTCCAATTCATCAATGAACATATTTTGGGACATCAATATTTAACATTTTCAGACAAAACAGTAAGCATCTTTACGTATTTTCTTTTATAACTTGCTTGTAGTTGCAAAATGTAAATACAATTTGCATCTTTCAAATGTGGAATATCTTATTATATTCTTTAAACCATATTGTGATAGCTTTCTGAGGTTGGCTAGTATTTTCATTTTGCAGAAAGTATGCTGAGAAATAGAACTGTGTTTAAGAAAGTTGAACTGTGTACTGTCCAACTTTTAAAATACCACATGTCATCTAGTGTATTAGATAACAAGTATTTTCCACAAAAAGCATTTTACTGCTAAGTTTATCAGAAATGGCAGTATTTCTAAACCAGCTTTTTATGCAGTGTTCCCTCAAGAAATGGTATCCCTGTCACATAAAATCATTGTTGAAAGATTATATCATAGTTTATGTGCTGTTTAGAGGCTGTTTAGTTAAGAATTAA
The DNA here is from genome assembly GCA_032468115.1 of Grayia smithii. Classification (NCBI taxonomy): domain Eukaryota; kingdom Metazoa; phylum Chordata; class Lepidosauria; order Squamata; family Grayiidae; genus Grayia; species Grayia smithii. The sequence goes on from JANHFM010008009.1 coordinate 41,905, forward strand.
GAGCTTTCTCCTTAAGAAATTGCATTGTGGGAGATGGGGACGTGACTACATCTGTGTATCTGATTGGCCACTCAGGCTCTCTGCCTGGGTGTAGAACAAAGCTCCAGCCATTATGAATTGCCACAGGGAAGAGAAACATATCTTCTGAACAGGGGGACAGATCTACCGTCTTTTTACACTAAAAATGGGACAGATTATGAATATTCAGATGAATCTCATCTGGACACTTCTGGATTGTAAATCTATGATTTGAGGATACCTGAAAATAAACTTGATCTGTATGAAAACCCGTTTGTTAGAATTTAGCTGTCTGTTTCAGTGAAGCCAGATGCCTGGGAACAGAACAGTAAAAAGACGAAGATCGGATAGTGTCCCCCCCTCCACTCCTTTCTTGGAACAAAGAGGGACGTTCTGTTTGAGTGAAAAGAGTGACATTTGTATGCCTTCTCTGTGCATCCCAAACTCCGTTCGAATTTAACTAAAAGCAGCTGCCCTGGCAGAGAGATTAAGAGATGCTGCTTTCTCCTTACAAGAGACTTTGTTTAAGAAAATTGTTATAAGTTCTCCTTGCCTCAAAAGCGGAAAGACCTTTCTTGTGTATTCTAAGAAGATTGCCTTGCTATAAAGGAGCCCAGGGATGCATGTTTGAATGCCTTGGCAGTAAAAAGGGATAAACGCAACTCCCCCACTTCTCCTTTGCACAAAGCAAGTCGAGCCCTGTGAGCTTAATTGAGAAGTTGCCCTGACAACAAAGGGCCCCAGGGTCAGCATAACAGACCCAGCTTCCGCCCAGCTCAATCTGCTTTTGAAAAGCAAATTGCAAGGCCATGCGTTTGGTAACAGAAAGCTCACAAGGCAAACCACAGCCCAGCTACAGTGAATGTTGTTACTTTGACTCTTGTTTGAAAACACTGGAAAAGCTAAATCCCTTTTTTAGAGCAACCAATTAATGTCCAAAGTGAATCCAAATTCTAGGAAGCCTCTTAGGATTTACAATTCGGGCAGTTGCTTGCAGCTCTAAACAAAGGAACACACCCTATGCAAGGGTCCTCTTTGTAGACTTTAGTTCAGCATTCAACACCATCATTCTGGACATTCTCCTAACTAAGCTA
>JANHFM010008009.1:55542-69994 GCA_032468115.1 Grayia smithii
CTAAAGTCCACCACAAGCTCCTTTGTTTTCTTTGAGTTAAGGTGCAAGTTATTAATTCTACACCACTTTGTCAACTGCTCCACCTCATCTCTGTAAGCCATCTCACCCTCCTTATCAGAGATGAGCCCAATCACGGTCGTATCATCTGCAAATTTAACAATCCTATTACTAGGATGTGCAGAGACACAATCAAACGTGTAAAGAGTATAGAGGAGCAGGCTAAGCACACATTCCTGTGGTGTTCCTGTATTGGTACTAAGCATATTAGAAATATAAGGGCCCAACCGGATCCTCTGAGAGCAATCTGACAGAAAATCCAATATCCACCCACAAAGTGATGACGGGAGCCCCAGACTTTCCAATTTAAACATTAAACGTTGTGGTAAAATGGTATTAAATGCCGAGCTGAAATCCACTAAGAGCAATCTAGCATAGTCCCCGTCCCCCCCGCTCCAAATGTGCAAGAACAACACGGAGAGCACACGCGACAGCATCCTCTGTTGATCTTTTCGTTTTATAGGCAAATTGGAATGCATCCAGTCCCTCTGGTAGGCAGGCAATAACATACTTTCATATCAGCTTTTCAAAGCACTTCATGATTACAGGTGTAAGTGCTACTGGACAAAAGTCATTCAGATTTTCCGGATTTGATTTTTTTGGTATTGGAACAATAATAGAAGACTTTAGGCAGGATGGCACAGTAGCTTGGGATAGGGATTGATTCAAAATGCCAGTAAAACTTCTGCTAGTTGATCTGCGCAGTCCTTCAATACCCTTCCGGCTACTCCATCCGGCCCTGTTGCCTTCCTTGGGTTGATTCTCTTCAGCACCTTCCTCATCTCTCCTTCTTCTAAACTAAATACTACATTCCCTTGTACTGGTGTTGATAAGGATAATGAAGGTAGTAGAATCTCCACTGTTGTCACTGCGGATTTTGCTTCAAAGCGGGCAAAAAAGACATTCAATTCCTCTGCCAAAGATGCCCCTTCCTCAACTTTCAGGGAATCTTTAAATTTATACCCAGTCAATTCCTGTATATCTCACCACACCTGCCTAGTGTTGTTATTCTGTAAATGATTCTCCAACCGCTGCCTGTATGCCTCCTTGGTCACATGGATACCCCTCTTCAGATCCGCTCTGGTTGTACTATACAGTGCCCTGTCTCCACTTTTAAAAGCAGCATTTCTTGCCTTTAGCAACCCCTGGACCTCGCTTGTCATCCAGGGCTTCCTATTTGGGTAGATCTTTATCCAACGCTTTTGTGTTACACTATCAGTGCAGAACCTGATGGAGTCCAACACTACCTCAGGATAAGTCTCTACATCCTGTTGAGGAAAAGCTTCCCAGTCAGTGTAATAAAAACAATCCTGTAGCTGTTGAGATGCTCCTGCCGGCCATATTGTAATATTCCTCCTTATTATTGGGGTCCGCTTCCTCAAAGGAATATATACGGGAGTCAGGAATAGGGACACATGATCAGATTGGCCCAAATGTGCCAGTGGTTCAGCCTTGTAGGCCTGTTTGACATTTGTGTACAACCTGTCCAAAGTCCTCTCTCCCCTGGTTGCACACTCTATATGTTGATAGAATTTAGGTAGAACCACTTTCAGATCTGCCTGATTGAAGTCTCCACACACAATAAATGCAGCCTCCGGATACTTGCATTGTTGTCTACTCATGACATCGTGCAAAAGACCCAAAGCCTCGTTGGTATTCGCATCTGGTACAATGTACACTATAGTTATCAGTACTACTGTGAATTCACGGGGGATGTATATAGGTCTGCATTTGAGCGTCATGAATTCCACAATTGGGGAACAATGACTATCAACCACAACAGGGTTTGTGCACCAGCAGTTGTTCACATATGCACACAAACACCCCCCCCCCAATATAGTCAGTATTGTTATAATGTGGAACAATTGCTGCTATAGATGGTCATAGGTTCAGGATTACCTGTAGTTTACACTGTGTGAGTATACATGGAGTCCCAATCACCTCTAATCTGCTGATGAGGTTTGAATTGTCTGTTTCTACTTAAGGAAACATTCATCCAGTAGAAATAAGCAGCAGTAAATTTTGAATAGGTTTTGAAGGGCTATTTCACAGGTACATTAAATATGGAATTCATTGTCACCAGCTATGATTAGAGTCTTAGACTAGTAATTAGGATAAAGACTAGCATTTAGGCTTAGACTAGTACTTAGATTTAAAATGTACTAATCTTCTTCTTCATGAGTAGTTTCCTTCTGAGAAACTATTGACTATAAAAGAGCAATATGGTATAATAAAATAGGTGATAGGCATGCATACCACATGTTGGAAAAGTTATGTTATCCTATAGCTGGACTGCAGAGTTAGGCTGAACAGTGTTGATAGCCTTTATACATTTCCTGGTACGATCTAGTGGTATACTCTAATTGGAACAAAAATGTATATTGATTAAAGTTAAAGATACCATTTGTTTAGCCTTCAGCATTTGTTGAATCCATTAATTAGCTGACAGAAGGAGCAGTGATAAAAGTCTAGAAATGTACTGATGTACACTTGATGTACACTTGTACATGTTGTGTATTGTACTTTTATTTGCTTATTTTAAAAGCTCTGTACTGTGTGCTGAGAAACAATTGTGATGTTGTTCCTCCAGATGCAACTGGCATCATCTTGAGTAATAGAATGTGATTAGGAAGGGCTAGAATATTTTCAGCTTTTTTAATAACATAATTGTACCAGTCAGTATAGTTTATATATCTTTATGTATCATATATGTTTTACTTTATATAAAACTAATTATAAGAGAAAATATTGCCTAAATACTAATAGCAGTTCTGCTAGTTCTGAAAACTACTAGAATGGGAGGTTGAGATGTTCCAAATGTTGCATTTGAAAAACATTTGCTAAATACATCAAGCAATAAATATAAAAAAGATGGGGTTTTGCTTCTTAATGTTCTGCAATATTTCAGTCAGAATGCCCTCTATTTATATACATTGAATGTGGTACAAATGTAATAGAATAACATTTTATATACGACTATATAATTTAAATACCACCATCTGAAACTTAACTGGTTTATTGATTTATTTTACTTGGATTAAAAATTGGACATGTTTATTTGAAGTCCTTCTTTGAGAGAAGATTGTATATACTTTTAAAGATAAACATTTAAAGAGCTGTTTTTAATATCTGAATTAAAACAGATTGAAATATATGTATCCAAGCCTTAAAACCTGTAAAACCATATTCTAACTAAATTGCAAATGAAGTAAAACAAGAGTCTTTATTATTTTGTGTTTTATTCCTTCATTTGTTTGTGAGACACTCAGACATGGGTATATTGTACGGAGATTAATTGATTAACATTGTTTCTGTTGAATCCATTCATAGATTTCAGGATATTTTTTTTTCTTTTCAGCATACACATGTGCCAAGACTCATCCCTTTAATAACCAGCAACTGTACCTCAAAATCTGTGGCAGTAAGGAGGTGAGGTTTTTGAATTTTAATCTTTGAATGTTACATTAATCAATATTAGAAAAATATGAATATCTCTAATAACAATTTTAATCTCTGTAGCAGTGTAACATGAAATCTATCAGTATCAGAAATATAATCTGGTAAACACTTACTCCTGGTTAAGTCTCACAATGTCAGCAGGACATCACATAAGAAAACATGGATAAGAGTGTCCTATAAATCTTAAAACATTAAAAATTATTGGTCTAGCAAAAAATACTGATGACCTTGATTGATATTTGTATATACAGTTTGCTTTCAAAATGTTAAATTTTTAGGCAAGAATTGTCAATTTCTTTCCCCCCTCCCATAATCTGACATGAAGTGAATTTTAAAGAAAATTAATAGGCATAAATTTCAGAATTTAATAAATGGAAATCAATATTATATCTAGGAGGGATATTTTTCTGAGTTCAGATATAGGACTTTGCTGAAAGTTATCAAGTTACAACAGTAATTGGGACCAGAATTTCCATTGCTAAGTGATGCAGTTTTAAAGCACAATTCACTTGATACATCTTTGCTGTTCCTAATAAAAAATATCAGTTTTTTAACGATTACATGTTAAGTTGTATGGATCATCCAAATCTACTTCAAAGAAATGTATAGGATCATTCTATGTCAAGTAGCCTGATTTCAGAAAAGTGTCCAGCTTGACCATTACGGATTTTGATGAAATTTGGTCTGAACATGCACACACATCTCCAATGAACATTGGTAAAATGTTACTTTTGCCAATGCAATACTTGCGGAGGTATAGTCATTTGTTTGACCCCATACCGCAGCCTTCTATAGTATGACTCTGGGGTTTCAGCAACTTTGAGACATAAATTCTCTGGCAATATTTTGGTGAGAGAAACAAAACTTGGCCGTCTTGTACAACTTGTGCTCTAATAAACAAAATAATAAAAACATTCTCATGAGCCATCTCCTAGATAATTTGGAGGAAAGTTGGCTGAAAATGACTGCAGCGCAAAAAAAAAAAGGTAAAGTTTGGTTTCTTATATCTCCGGAAGGAAAGGTATAAGAAACGTGAAACTTTATGCGTAATAACTTAGCAACACAAGTTTGCCAAATATAAAATTTCATTCTACTGCTTTCCAGTAGTTCACAAAGTGAGTGTAAAGGTGACGTTTTTGTAAAAACGCCAAAAATAGGGTATTTTCAGGCCACTTTTACAAAAAAAAACCTTCTGGAAACTTTGTAAATCATTCTCATTAGAAAGTATGTTTCAAACCCCCTAAAAAAGTAGAGTTGGTGTTTCATTGCTGATGTATAAAGCCCTAAAAATAGGGACATAATTGAAGACATTGTTATGGTACCGTCTATTATTGTTTCGTCTTATTTGTTTTATATAGACATCATTACTACTATTATATTGCATTGTTCCATGGTGACATTGTCACTACCAGTTTAGGCACTTAACCCAGCAACCCCATCACCATAGGGGGCACACCTGATAGCCATGCAGTACCAGCCATGGGTGGGTTTCTTGGTTCAGGATCCCAAACCTGTAGTTTGGTTTCTTCCTCGAGGTTCCAAAACCTTGTGTGGGTATCTGTCTGATTCCCAAGGTGGTAATTGGGCAGCTTATCCTAGGTTCCCAAACCTAAAGTGGGTATCTTATATGGTTCCGAAGCCGAAGTCCATACTGTTTGTATGAACTCCCAAATTCCAACGATCGTTTATTTGTTATTGAATTTATGCGCCACGTTCTTTAGTGTCGCTTCTGGGAATTGATACTGTCAACCTGTTGATGTAATTGAAGGCGTTGGAAACATGCAAATAAGATGTAGTTCTGAAACCCAACAAACATCTTGTCTTTCAGGCCAATAACATGAATGTGTAGGGCCTCGCGATGCATAAATGTTATCAACATATCGTTTTGTTCAATTGAAATTTCCATGATGTTGCCTACCCACCATTTTTTATCATAAATGCAGGCAACATAACAACCGGGAAATATGTTGGGCAATTTTAAATTCGGATTGATAGTATTGGACATTTTGCTCACAAAATTAATTGTGTCATTTGAAACTTTGCTGACAGAAATCAAATTTGAATGATCTTTTGTGCCAACTATTGTGCTGCTAATTTTCCATCTTTCTTCTTACAACATCCTGCTGTCTTTGATTTCTTTCTTCGGAACATATATATGTTAAAATCTGTGAATGTTTCACCATGTGATTTTGTTTCACCAAATCACCATGCGATGGAGTTGCAGCATGACTAAACATTTGGCTGCTCAAGCCAGCCTCCAGTGATCATCAACCAACCAAATACTGATGCCAACAGATCTGTTGAACTTTTGCGACAGAAACATTCACGGACTTATATATATATATACACATACACACACACACACACACACACACACACACACACACATATATATATATATATACATATACATACATACATATACATACATTCTGAAGGAAGAAATCGAAGACAGCAGGATGACTAAATCAGGGTTAACACTAAGGGATAAAGGCATCAGAATGCCTCCTTCTAAATTCAGTATAATTGTTTGTTTGTCAAATTTCTGGACTTCTAGTAATTAAAGTCTTTTAATATGTTAAAATCTTTACCTTCTGTAACTAATTCAAATAAACTTAGAATTGACTTTAAATCTTATATTTTCTAGGCGTTCTTTTGAATTTCTAGACCTATTGTTGCAAGAATGGCAAACCCATTCTTTGGAAAGGTATGATTTCAACCTTTTTTCCAGTTCAGAAAATGGTTCTTTATTTTCTCCTGTATTTTTAAAATACAAAAATATTTTGTTTGCTTCAGAACAACTATTAATCTTTTCTAAAAACGTAATGTGAGCTGGATTTGGGAGGCTGTCTATGTTTGCATCAGTATGTGTGTGTGTGTGAGAGAGAATGTGTATAAAAGAGAGAGAGAATTGTTCATATTGTTGCATGAATGAAAGAGTAGTTACAAAAGCAGTCTGTGAGCAGTGTTTCAAAAATATATTTCAATTGCCTTAAATTGTGATGGTAAACTGTATTGTAGTTGGTATATTTATTCAGAACCATGTATGTTATCTGATGAAAAAATGTCCTGTACTAGAAGAGCATTCCAACTCTGGGTGGCTCAAACTTAACACTGGAAGCTTTGTTTGTTACCTTCTTTTCCTTTAACTGTTCTCTATTTTCTCTTCCATTGATAGAGAAATGGTATGGAAAATAAATATATCAACTTTCTCTATGTAAATGTCTATGGAGATTCTCAGTCCAGATCATGGTTGTCCCAAAGGTGTTTTTTAAAGAGGCAACTGGACTTTCTGCGGTTTTTTTCAAGCTTGTCCACCCCAAGGATAAAACAACCAGTCACAAACTGAGCAATGTGGTATATGCAATACAATGCAGTTAGCCATGTACAGATCTGTACATTGGGGAAGCAAAACAACCACGCCATATACTTCATACATGCACAACATAGGAGAACAAATCCATCACGACAAGATTCAGCAGTCCATTTGCATTTAAGGACAAAGGCTACTCTTTTGAAGACAGCAAAGTCCACATTTTTCACAGAGAAGACCGCTGGTTTGAAAGAGGCCATCCATTTCAAAATTGAACAGCCCTCTCTCAACAGGGGTGGGGTGGGGGTCAGGATACAACATCATCTATTTACAGCACAGTTCTTTCCACAGTTCCAAGAAGGCTCCACACCCATTTGCATTACTCACATGACTGATGACACAGATAAACCTCCAGGTGGCCTCAACGATTCTCTAAAACAATACAAGTGACCAGCCAGAGCTGAAAAAGCTTCTTGGATGACAAGTGAAAAGATTCAAAAAAAAAGTCCAGTTGCCTCTTGAAAGCACCTTTGAAATTTTTTCTGTGTAGTTTTAATTAAATAATTAAATATGTCAGGGAAATATTTTGGAACAGATATTGCCCCAAATATGTCAATTTTGAGTTGTATTGCTAACAGAAACAGAAGTAGTATTCTATATGTTACTGGAGTAACATTTAGCATTTTACATTTAGTAAAATTTAGCAGTTTTCCATATAATTTATACTTTCCTAATAATCTTTCCAGCTTTTAGATTAATTTAGTTGCCATCTTTATGCAGGCTCATTGAAATAATAAAATGTTTTTGCACTGGTTGATTCAGCTTTTTATATCCCCTGCAAAAAGAAAAAATAGTTTATATAATTTATTATTTTGATCACACAGTCAGATATTTAGACTGGATTTGGCATTTTTGTCGCAGAATGTAAGCTGTTCCAAACTGCCTTTTGCAATTGACCGATAACTTTGTTAATGTTGATGGTGTTTGAGTGATGCTCCGTATGTTTTGGAATTGCACCCAAGACATCCATTTCTATTAGTACTAACTTGTTTTCTTTTTCCACAGTCATTCTACTTCTATTTGCAAGTCTTTGTATTTTGTGATATAATGATGTTTCGTTGCACAGTCAGCCAGATGTTTAGAATGAATTAAGATTCCACCTGTTGAGTCCTTCCCAAGGAACTGGGATAGAAAGATGTTGTTTGGTAATGTTAATTTATTATTGCGGTTGTCACACAGTCAGTTTAGATTAGATTTGGCATTTTTATTCACCAATCTAATCCTTTCAAAGGATCTGGAATAGACAGATGTTGTTATTTGATGGTGTTAAAAGTATTGTCATAGGTTGTAAGCTATTCCAAGTAAAGCTGCCATTTGCAATTGGCTGATGGTGATATTGTTAATGCCGATGCTGTTCAAGCAATGCTCCATATGTTTTTTTAGTTGTTCTATTTGCAGGTTTTGTACTTTATGATTTTCTCCAGTTCTTTCTTTTCCATCTGCTGTCTCAAAGTACTGCTGTATCTACTATTCAGACTTTTTTTTTCCCTAGGATATACTTCTGGCTTAAGGGCAAATGGTATTTCCTGTACATCTTCTAATGTACCATTGTTGCTATTTTGTCATGTTGTTGTTTATAGTCAGTCTGTGCAGTCTGCTTACAACAGCTAACTAGGTGATCCACTGTTTCTTCAGCTTCTTTGCAGAAGCGGCATTTACTATCTGTACTTCTTTATCAATTCTGACTTTGTAAACATTTGCTTTAAGACTTGGTCTTGTATGGCCTTGGTCTCTTTCTTCAACTTTCCTGCTCTAGCTATTGTCAGATCTTGTTATTATCTACTTTGCCTGCTATTTTTATGTACTGCCCATGTCTTAGTGTCACTTGTTCATACTTTTCTAATGCTCATTTTAATGTACTGGCAATGAAATATTTTGCCCTGCCACCTCTCTTTTCTGGTCTTCATTTTATCTTTCTAGTAGGCAGGTTGGCCTTTTTAGAGTACTCCATAAGCATTCACTGTATAGTAGCTTCAGCGTATCTTCTTCATGCAGATATTCTTCCAATGCCCTCCCCCCCCTTTTTCTTTTTCTTCAGCTATCTGGTGTTCTTGCAACATTCTATGCCCACTTATTTTCCTTGGTAAATAAAGTGGACCAATATTGCTGTGGGCATGAAGGTCATTATTCATTTTAAGTATTTTTTTATCTTCCTATCCAGGACTTTTAGTTTTGCTTCAGCTCAGTCCACCATTCCAGCTGTGTACCTAACTATTGAGTTATGCCCAGGTGATAATTGCATTGAACATATTTCTGCCACTAAATTTGGATATTAAGTTCTTCTTCACTCGGATGATGCATTCACTTCTAATTTTCTAATCTGTTTGGGGTACTTGAAGGATGCCCAGAAATACAGAGAGGGCTGTAAAGCATTGTGAAGCAGTATATAAGTCTAAGTGCTATTGCTATTGCTATTTGTAATGATACTTTGCATCCAGACTCTTGAGGTTATTTCCATAGGGCACCTTGATTCCTTCAGTTTTCACTATTTTTTCTCTTTACCAGTGCGGTGGCACATTTGTCTAGTCCAGACTCCATTGTAATATCTTTGCTGTATATTTGGAAATAGTCGAGCAGTGATTCTATTTCAGGTTGTGTTTTTCTATAGTTTCAGCTCATCCATATAAAAGGAAGTGGGGTAGCTTGGCAGATGTTTTTGATGTTTAGTAGCCATGGCCTGACTTGTTCAGTATTATTGACAGAGGAATCGGTGCAATTGCGAATTATTATTATGATTGATTGTACAGTCAAACAGATATTTAGAATAGATTTGGCATTTTTATACACCAATCAAATTCTTCTCAAGGACCTGAGATAGGCAGATGTTGTTTGATGGTGTTATCATTTCAAATTTGTTATAGCTAGCCAACTCCAAGGCACTCTAATTTTAACAGCATTTCTTAATAAACTATGAAATCACATTTGTGATAACGATCATCTCAGTCAAATATAGTGCTAAAATTGCTTTTTGCATTCAAAACATTAGATCTGTAACTGAAATCCTCTCTTCTAAAGAGAAATTATATATATTACATTTATATAATTAAAATGTATTTTTGAATGGTAGCAGTTTAATTCAGTTCTAATTTTTGTGAGTGATAGGCAAAGAATATTTCCTGGAAGATAATTTTTGCATATTTATATCTACATACCATTCCTTTCCAAGATCACATTAATCCTTCTCAAATATTCATTTTTTTCTGGTTAATCTTCGTTTTTCCTTTCCTTTCTAAGATATCCACCCTCATTAATTAATGATTAATATCTCAATAGGGATTCCATCTAATTCTGGTGTTTTACTATTTTCCCTTTTAAAAATTATTTGTTTAACTTCTACCTCAGATAGTGGAGCAAATCCAAGTTGTTTTTGTAATCTACATGAGGTAGCTTAATTATATTTTAAAAAAGACTAAATATCTTCATTCAATACGTTCTCTAGATTACTATATAAGCCTGAATCAAATTTTAAAAATTGACAATTTATATCCATTAAAGTGTTATGGATTTCATTTCTTTCACCCCTAATAGTTGGGATCATTGCCTTCTTTCTTTTGTTTTAACCAAGATCTTACCATATCTTTCACCATTTTCCCATTATCTCTATCAGAAACATATTAACATAAATTCTATCTGCTATGATATGTTGCAGAATTGCTATCTTGCTAGAATTTCAATCCATAATCCTTGTCCCTGTGTAAATCAAGAACTTCTAAATTTCTTTTCCAGATTTCCTGCCAAACTCAGAGTAGACATATCTTGACTCCAAGATTTTATTATATCACTTTATTAGATGACTAGGCTTTTCCCAATGTTGCCCCAAAACAGGGAGATATTGTACTTTTATGTGTGGCCCAAAACAAATATCAGATCAGTTTCATTGTCTATGTTAGTCCAAGTACTAATTAGAGCCAGAGTAGACGTATCTTGACTCCAAGATTTTATTATATCACTTTATTATATCACTAGGCTTTTCCCAATGTTGCCCAAAAACAGGGAGATATTGTACTTTTATGTGTGGCCCAAGACAAATATCAAATCAGTTTCATTGTCTATGTTAGTCCAAGTACTAATTAGAGCCAATTAGCATCTGAATCTGGGTAACACTGGTCAGGTGCTACTTTCTTCTCAGAACTTTTTTGCATTCATTATCTAATTTTTTCAAGCAACAGAAACTCCTCTTATAAAGTTAAATTAAATTAGAAGTAATATTCATTTCTGGTTTTCTCTTACAGGCATGCAGCTGTTCTGGTTGAAACTATCAAGAAGGGCATTCATGATGCTGATGCTGAGGCAAGAGTGGAGGCACGAAAGTAAGATTAATTCAAAGTTTGGCTTAACTAAGGTAATTTTGAAAGTATTGATATTTTTTAGCAGAAAAGAATAGCCCGCAAATTTAGGAGAGGAGTTTATACATATTGGGGTTTATACATATTGTTGATTTTTAATGTTATATGCTACCTGGAGTCATTGTGTGTTAGTTGGACGGTCACATAAATTTATTTAATAAACAAATAAATAGATTTATGCAACCACCCACTAACATACAATAACTCCAGGGAGCATGCATAATAATATATTAATAGTTATTGTTCTTTTCCATTCTAGCTAGGGTTGGACTCACAGCTTCATGATGTTGAGAGTGTTCTCATTTTTTAAAATGTTAAAACATTTTTTTTATTAGTGTTGGAAGATTGTTTCTATTTCTAAAAAAATTTTCCTTCTTCTGATAAATTTTATATGGTTTCTTTTAGGACTTATCTAGGTCTAAGAAATCATTTTCCTGGTGAGGCAGAAGTTCTGTTTAATAGTCTTGAACCATCCTATCAAAGAAGTCTCCAGACTTACTTAAAGAATTCTGGTAGCATTGCATCACTTCCACAATCAGACAGGTCATCTTCCAGCTCACAAGAAAGTCTAAAGTAAGTGTCAATCTAGAAGAAAATACTTCTGCCCACAAGCTCTATATACAGTCTGCTTCAGATTAGGGCCTTTTTCTTGAATTTATTTCCGCCTGCAAAATAAAAAACTATAATATTGTCTATCTTGCAAGGCACACCCATAGGTAGCAACTCTATTATTTCATTAACAGATTGCTTTAACAGAATATTGTATAACTGAAAGTACGTTTCTCACCCCTTACCTTTACAATTCAAAAGAAATTAGGAAGAGTCTCTTCTGAAGCATTTGTCCATAATCCTTCGGCCTTTTATCTGACTTTTGCCTAGTCTACAGCTCTTACTTCTATATTTCAAGGCTATTTCCACATATTGCTACAAATAAAAATGTGTTTTTAATGTAATGTAGCCTCACTGCCTTTTTAGATGGGACCTACCTTTCAGTGCACATTCAATATGTGAAAGTCTATAGCAGACTTTTGTGAAATAGTGACACTGAATTGAGTTGCTCAGGAAAGAATTCCAAGATTCCACACCACCCACCCACCCATTTGTAGTGATAGTTTTATTGAAGAGAACAAGAAATGATTAATAATTTACATTTTTGAAATGTTTAATAATTTACATTATAAAAACTATTGTTTTGCTTTTCTTTCAGTCGTCCCTTTTCTTCAAAATGGTCCAACTCCAATTCTGCAAGTATGGCTAACAGAGGTAATTTGCTCAGTGTACAAGAGCAGGTAGAAATTTTAGAAGTAACTTGGAGAAATCTCTTGTGGACTTTTTAAAATATCAGCTTGAGGTGGGAATCTTGATATGCAGTTTCCTGTTTTCTTTCAGTTTCCAGTGGCAGCAAAGCTGCTTCAACCCTAGGAACACTGCAGAGGTCTTGCAGTGACATTGATGTTAATGCTGCCGCTGGGGCAAAGGCACGTCATGGTATCAGTCAGCCATCAGGAACTGATCGCTTAGCAACTGCTGGTCTACCTCCAGGATCATATGCTTCACTAGGTAGGGAACATGTTCAATATAAATAAACACTTCTCAGAATTTTTTATGTATATTGAAATGATACTTTCCCTTCATTTAGTTATAACAGTGAGTTATCTAACTTAGTGAATAAAGACTTTCCCAGCAATGAAGATATTTAGTAATTCATAATAAATAATTTACTGAAACTGTTTTTTCCATATTATTCAGTGTTTTCTTGTTAAGTGTCTGTGGAGATTCTCGGTCATCCAGATCATAGTTGTCCCAAAGGTGCTTTTTCAAGAGGCAACTAGACTTTCTTGTTTTTAACAATAAGAGTAACAGAGTTGGAAGGGACCTTGGAGGTCATCTAGTCCAACACCCTGCTCACATAGGAGACTATACTAGGGATTTGAACCACCGAACTGCAGACCTTTCTGATCAACAAGCTCAGTGTCTTAGCCATTGAGCCACTTAGCCAGGTATTTTCTTTGAAGACATTTCACTTCTCATCCAAGAAGCTTCTCCAGTGCTGAAAAAACTTGGATGAGAAGTAAAACATCTTCAAAGAAAAACAAGAAAATCCAGTTGTCTTTTGAAAAGCACTTTGGGGTTTCTTGTTAGACTGAAGTTTTGCAGCTAAAAACAGCCATCTAATTCAGAAAACATTTATAAAAATCAATACATGTTTAACTATTAACATGTTTAATAGTATGTAGGTGAGCAAACTTGCAACTAGGATAAACTAATTTATATTTGTCATATGCTTGGTCTCGTAAGATGCTGGCATATGAATTTATTGAAGGGTTTTGTAATAACATGTGAAAGGAAATAAAATAGCATGAGAAACTAGTTTAATTAATAAAGATATTTCTTTTTAATGCCTCCATTTAATAAAGTTAAGGGAAATTCATTACTCTTCTTGTGTTAAAAATTATATTATTTAACATTTTTCTCATTCTTATGTTAGTAACTATGGAATTCTTACACAATGAAAATTATAAACTTTTATATTCTTTGCTTGAAAAGGGGAAATGAAATTCATACCAATTCTTTTTCATGTTAAGGTGCAGGCAATAAGATAAATACTATAAAAAATAATATATATATTAACCATGAGGAGTGAGAATGTAAGTGCTGGTCTCAGTATGTAGCTTTAATGTTTTAATATTCCGATTATTTTTCTAGACCTTTTAAACTAATTTTTAACAAGGTTTAATCACCCTTGCCTCCTTTTTAAATTTTAAATTTTTAATATGCTGTTTTTAGAAATTAACATGGAGGAGCTGCAACAGCAGGAATGATTTCCTTCTTTGGTTTTATCAATGAACCAGGACTGATAAGATTGTTTAGACCTTTTACTATTTCAGTATAAGTGTTTTTTAATAGACCTGTGATAGTCAGGCAACAAATTGTAACCGTTTCTGCCATATTTGACCAACTCTTGGAAGCAAAATCTCTAATGGGAAAACGTATCAATAACTTAGATGAAGAAGTAAACATCAAAGCCCAGACTCCAAAGCTTACCCATAATGTTTGGCCAGCCTTTGTGGATCAGGTACCTCAGGACAGAGAGGATATGGAGGAGAGGCTGGTCTTACAGAGACACAGGATCTTACTCCAAGTTGCTAACACCCCTCTGAACAGGGGCAGGTGGCATAACAGGAGAGTAGTTTTGATTTCTCTATCTTAACTCTTA
>JANHFM010008012.1:5470-15907 GCA_032468115.1 Grayia smithii
TACTCCTACTCCTCCTCCTCCTCCTCCTCCTCCTCCTCCTCCTCCTCCTCCTCCTTTCTCTCCCTCATCCCCACCCTTTCTCCCTATCCTTCCCCCTATCCCATAAAATATTAAACTTTTCTTAGGGACTACTTTTCTAGGTATCATTTTCTTTGTATGTACTTTTGTGTATGTGTATGTACCTATGCACATACTTCTCCAGAATGAGAGTGATACCTTTATATGGAATGGAAAATCAACTATAGGGACCTGTCTCTTTGATGTTCATACATTGTCTGTGATTGTGGTACTGGGAAGAATTCTGTACATGGCAGAATTTTTATGTAAGCTGTTATTGTTCATAAGGATATCTTGTGCTGAGAGGGTCACTGACAAAATCTGGCACATTTCCTTGCTTTTTCTTATTTGTCCATTTTCCAATTTTCTACTTTTTTAAAAATCTTTCTCTATAGTAAGGTGAGAGTTGAATTTAATAAGGCTGATGTAAAATGTTCTGTGTGCTAGTAATATTAAACTTAATCCACCCAGAGAATTGCTTTTGTGCCTAGGATATGAAATATGTGCCTCTGCTAGTTCCACTGAGACTATTTTACCAGTTTAATGTTAAAAGGGAGAGGGAACATCTGAAAATATTTCTGGGATAAAGGCAAATGCAAGTTGGTTTTTAATCTAAATAAGAATTTTTTGTTTTAAAAAATCAGGTTTTTAATTCAGTGTAACATATTACATTTCTAGAAACTGTCTATAATAAAATGAAGGAGCTTTGTAGCCACTCATTTTATATTTGGTATTGTAACTGCAAATCATCCATGAAGTATTTAAATGGCTTAGAAATGTATGTATTTGAATAATGTCTTAATTTATTTCAGATTATTATACGTTGATATTAATATTAAGTGCAACATTGTTATGTGCAACATTTGCATGTCTCTCTGATAATGCAAAGTGTTGACTCATCTTTATTATGATTTATTTATGAGTAGATTGTGAGTGTCAAGTAATATCCACCCTTTATCTAATAATAAAAATTCATGTATCTCAGAGTTGTAAAAACAACAATTCATTACCATAGTTGAAAAGATAAAAAGATCATAGAAAGTATTCCATTTCTCTTATTAGATTTACAGTATATAATAATATTTAGTATGCTCTTTGTTGTTTTTGTGTCTTTGAATCAATGTTGACTCCTGGCAACTGCCTGGACAAATCTATAGTTACCTTGGCAAAATTTCAAAAGTGGTTTACCATTTGCTCCTTCCTAGACCTGAGGGAGAGTGAATACCCAAGGTCACCCAGCTAGCTTTGTGCATAAGGTTGGAATAGAACTCATCATCTCCAGTTTCAAACTTGCTACCTTAACCATCTGGTTTAACCACCTGACCTTCATTTGGTATATTTATTCAGAAATATATATTTATTCAGAAATATATATTTATTCAGAAATATATGTTTATTCAGAAATAAATCCCATTGAATAAACAAGATTTATGCTATGGTAAGCATAATGTTGTACTCAATTGCATATTCTCCATAGTATAGCATATAGAATAGCATCCAGGGCCTCGTCTGCTAGCTGATTGTACTGAGTCTGTCAGAGCTGTGAGGACACACCTCTGTTGCTAATGATCCCTAGCTTTTGACTCAGTCCCTCTGGTTTATGACAGGAGCATTTATGAACCTCTTTCGACAGCACAGGATATTTCTGGACTTCAGATCTGTGAGTTATTGCAGTGGCTGATTCCCAAGTCTCTGGTAGAGTTGCTGGGTTTATTTCAGCAGTAAGGCCTTTGGCTTGAGCCACTGAAGCCCACCAAGTACACCAGCGCTGTATTCAACTGCATATTTTAATGTTTATTTAAAACTTTTAAATAATTTAATTGGTAATTATGGTATAATATCTTGTTTGAATTGAATTATTATCATAACTTCCAGTGGATTATATATTACATGTTTTATGTCTGAAAGATGCATGACTAGGTTTGAATTTTACACACTAAGATTTGCCTTGTATGTGTAAATTATTTCTGTTCCTTTCAAATCTATCCTATTTAACTTTACATCTATATTAATCATTAAAATCATTTTGTTTTCTATTTCTTTCCATTTTAGCCCTCCATTTCATGAGCTTTCTTTTGCTATATGTTATGTTCTTCTTTATTCACTCCATATAAAATATTTTTCCCTTTCTCTTTTGATGGAACTGATTTTCATTATTTTGCTTCACTCTAGCCATTTAATTTTTCAACAAGCAATTCATTTGCAAAATTACTGCCAGATTTACTAGAAAAATAAGAAACCTGAAAAGAAATAGTCCAGCATAATTAACTAGCAGATTCTAAGCCATGGTTGGGAAACTGTTGAAGCAGATGTCCAATATTATTTTTTATAATAATGTATAACACATAATCTGTCCTATGTTTGAAATGAAAGTCAATAAGCAGTAGCTTCACATAATTCAGTATACTTACTTAAGTCTGACCTTTCAGTGGGAACTATTGGCTATAATGTACAACAGCTGGCTTTTGAATATAGAATTGATGATGATAAATGATGAAATATGATGTATGGAGCTAGCTGTGTTTAAAATGAAGAATTCATAAGGATCGACTTAATAGAAAAATGGGTGCTTCATTTAACGAATGATGAATATCTAGACAATTGATTTTCTTTAAATCAAGAACATTAGAATATATACTAGTATTCTGAAATGAGATAACATCTATATGTCATGCAAAACAGAAATTTACAGTCATTTGTACATATTGAGGGAAATTTCTCTAACAGTTTCCCAGCAGAACTATGAAAAAAAAAATGGTACTGTTTATATTATTAAATTAAGTCTGCTTCTTCAGTTTTTTGTCGTCTTCTTTCCTTTGCAAGCTCTTAATCCAGCTTCTTTAATTCAGAACCACTAAAACTATTTTTCATCTTTAATTTATTTATTTCAAATTATGTTTATTTATTTTTATTTATTTCCAATTCATATTTCATTTTTTTAGCTGTTGATATAGGTAGAAATTTAAAAAGTAAATCTAAGATAGCAAAATATCTTATATTCTGTTAATGTTGCAATATGGACATTTTTTAGTGGAAGAATCAAGATGTAAAGAGAATATGAGTAATTAATTATTTCAAAGGAAGTATGTTTTAAATTAGTAGTGGAAATCAACATAGAATGAAGTGTATGACAAAGCAGTAGTATTTCACAAACTAGACTGGGAAACCCCCAGTTACTTAGCCTAAGGATCTCCAACCTTGGCAACTTTAGGACTTGTGGACTTCAACTCCCAGAATTCCTCAGCCAGATAAACAAGGCAGGCTCACTGATGAGATTGATTGCAGGCAGGCAGACAGACAGCTTCAGTTGCTAGCTGATGCAAATGATTGCAGCAATCGAAGCAAGACGAGCCTTGCCAATGGAGGCTTGGGTTTCACTTTGAAGAGCGAAGGTAAGCAAGCTGGAGGCTGGGGGGGGGGGAAAGGTGGATGGCTTAGTCAGGCAAGCAAGCAGAAAAAAATAAAACAGAGTTGGAAGGGACCTTGAAACAGGGCAGGCAAGCAAGCAGTCATGCAGTAGGCATGGGGAGGGGAGGGCGGCGGCCATTTTTACTATCGGTTCTCCGAACTATTTCCAGCCATCGCTACCGGATCACCCAACCAGGTGCGATCCGGTAGCATTGCACTCCTGAGGTGAACCAAGACAGTCATAGAATGGATCCCGTTTGATAAAAAGCATTCATGAAAGAGATCTAAAAAAAGATGAAACAATGACACCAGCAAGTATTATGGGCCCAATTGGCAAAAGGAAGTTCAGGATCGTCTAGGTTAGAAACAAGCAGAAGAGGCCTTCAACCATAGACAATGGTTAAAATGATGATGAGGATGATGAGGATGAGGATGTTTTAAATAATTCTTTAAATGCAAATTTTGATGTTGATTTCTTTTTAAACTACAATTTGGTGGTGACATAGCATAAATGCAGTTATGAAAAGTAACCACAAATAGACTGATTCATTTATCAATAGGAAAGTCACCATTCTACTTTCTAACTCGCTTTTGTATTCCATTCCTCTTTTCTTCCTCATCTGAATTCCATCCAATAATATGAAATATTTTGGAGATTTAAGTCAGTAAGAGTATTTTTTCATATCTAAAGCTCTGCTACACAGTCATACTGAGTTCTTAATCACTGCCTGGAATATGGACCAAGACATCATTCCCAACACTTCCTGTGTTTTACAGAAAAATTGAGGGTGTTGAACTAATCAAGAGATGCCTAGAACACAACTGGAAGAAGGCAAGGGGTGAATTTTATTATAATGTAATTGTTGACAAAGTGAAAAAAATGAAATTGCTGGACTCTGCTTGATATACTGTTTCCTGCACCAAGACCAGCACCTCATTTACTTTCTGAACTTTACTGTCTACTGTAATACATAAAAGTTCAGACTTGCAACTGTATTCTGAGTTCAATTTAATATAGAGAATTGATTTCCCATGTATTTATAATTTACATAGGATAAATTATATAAGTGATGACCATGTGGTTTAATTAAAAAATCACACTGTGGTCTAAAGAAAAGACTAAGAGATTGTTGAAGTTTATTATTCAGTTTAATATTAACTGATTAATTGGAATAAACATAATTTGGTTTTAATCAATGGCTCTTTTCTCATTGTTAAAAATCTCATGTCCATTCTCTTTGACAGTTTGTGTTCAAACAGTTATTGTACTGAAGAAAAATGTTTTAATGAATATATTTGTTGTCTTCACAGCATGAATTGCTTAAATCCTGAAATTGAATAATTGGTTCAAAACTAAAAAGAAAGTTTAGTTTTCACTTCTATATATTTTCGAAGTTCATCTTCTGTATTTGATCTGGGAGAATAAATTATGTGATAAACCTATAATTGATGTATAAATTAATGTATTTATTATTCATTCCCTACTGTGTTAATAAACATTTTCTTATTAAAGCAATTTTTCTGATGATTTCTACCATTTTACTTTCCTCACTGTTTGAAAAGAAACCTTAAACAAACCATTAGCAAAACTGTAATTCATTTGTTTGTCTTTTGTTAGGTGTTCCAGAGACTCCTCAAATTAGTGGATTTATTTCACCAATTATGGAAGGAGATTGGATGGAACTTACTTGCAAAACATCTGGTAGTAAGCCAGCTGCAGATATTAGATGGTTCAAAAATGACAAAGAGGTGAAAGGTATTGTTTGGAATTGTATATTTGCTTCACAATAAACAACTGTTAACTAATCAGGAGAGACTCTGCTTATCAACATTAGCTATTTGTTTGTTCTATATACTAGTGATATAGTGGAATTCTCCACTCTTGAATGGGACCATTAGCCCATTTTTTCTTTCTACTTTTTCCTGAAAAATCAAAATATATCTGTTCCACCCCTACCCATCCAAGTTAGTACCTAAAAGCTCTTTTTTCAAAATATTTGCTTCTTTCTCAGTAGCAAAATTATTTTTATACCAAATTAATATTAACAAAGGAGAATGTTTTAGCTAGAATTGAAATGAGGGGTCCTTGGTGCTTTCTGAGCGTAGTTGTTTTCTTGCACGTTTCATTTCCCAAACTAATATAACCAATGCAGTGTGCAGAGCATGACTGTTGTTTACCTAGTTTGGGTAGAATGTCAAGGACCACCAAAGACACCTCAAATACTTTATTATTAAGATGATTTATGTCCCATACTTATATAATAATAATAATAATATTCAGTTAAATTTACGAAATGAAAATTATATATACTACTGCTCTGCTCTGCTCTGCTCTGCTCTGCTCTGCTCTGCTCTGCTCTGCTCTGCTCTGCTCTGCTCTGCTCTGCTCTGGTGCACTCCACTCCATTATTACACACACACAGGGAGAGAGAGGCAGGGACAGAAAGAGAGACAGAGAGACAGAGAGAGATGGAGGGGAGAGGGACATATGAATATAGAGACAAATTCAACAAACAGAAATATCTTATGTTAGCTCTCTCCATATAATTCTCAATGTGTTAGTAGAAGCTGTGGAACAATTATAGCTCTTCAGGGACTCAAAGTGTTTCCATACCCAGATGATACATCTACCAGAAGATTGTTGAAACACTTGGGAGTATATTTAGGGTTTATGTGACTTAGGTTGCAGTCATTTTGTAGTTTTGGGAAGTTGAACCAGACAAGTCAATTCAAGTTATTACAGTCATAGACCAGAGACCAGAACAAATAAAAACACTCAATAAATAAGCAATTAAAAATTCTAGAATAAAATAATAAATAACAGATAAAATATATGATATAATCCAGTCTGTCAATTACACATGGTCTAACTATATTAAAATTTCAATCCATTAACTCTGTGGCCCGCAGTCAGTTTATTGCTAAAATGAAAAGGAATAAGAAGTGCAAAGTGTTTGCCACATTTGTTGTATAAAATAGCTATAGTGGATTAAACACATTTCCAATAAATCCCCAGTGCTGCTGCCCAGAATCTAGCCACCTGCACTGTAATTTCAGACTGTTCATCCTTAAGCAGACACTGAAGATAAGCAGTGTCAGAACAGCCAGGATACCTAGCAATTATTGGAAGCATATGTTTTTTTTCGCATCTCTGTGTAAAAGGAACATAGAAGGACTATATGACCAATGGTCTCCATTTCTACTGAGCCACAGGAACAGAGTCTTTCAATCAATTGTATCTTTTTATACTTGCCATAGAGGACGGCTGATGGAAGCGCATGGCACTGTGCAAGCGAAAATGCGTTCCAATGGTCTGCCGACTCCAACTGGCTAAAATAGCTAGTAGGAGCAAAATCAGACAGTCAACTGAATTTTACAGACCTATTATAATACCACCAGATTAAATATTGGTTCAAATAAATGTGACTTAGAATTAAGAACAGATAAAGATATAAAGGCAAACTGTTAACTATTTATCCTAATGGGAGATGGAGAAATGTGTCTGTACATTGAACAGTTTGATGAAAGTTTGATTCTGAATTGTTAATCATTCTATTTATTGCTAATGGATTTTATTACCAATGTCACCAACAACAAAAAGAATAGTTTGGATGATTTTATGAAATAAACCTGATTTAACTTGAACTCAATTAAAAACTAATCTGGATGGCTTTGTATATATTAGGTTAAGAGAAGTAGAAATTTATCATACTTCTCTGGAGGCAGTAAAATATATTGGGCTAAAGTTATCTGAATTGAATAAATAATAATACATATTAGAACTAGTAGCACCTCCACCCGATAATATCCCAAATATTATTTGCTTTTGCAAAGTCTAGTTTAAAATTGTATTGTATGTAATTGTTTTGATTTACTTGATGTTTTATTTTCACCATCAGAGACAAATGTTCATGTTGCTGTACTACTAGAATTTTTGGCTACCTTAGGCTAACATATATATTTTTAAGTGTGATTGTGTTGTGACCTAGGTTTCCTGAGTCATTAAAACACACAAATAGTCCCAAAAACTTTTATTGTAACAGCTGAGAATTACGTTCATTCCCAGCTGAGTCCCAATTAGTTTAAAAAATAGTCCTTCAGGAGAATCCTTCAGGATAACCACCAACCTTTATTTCCTTTGACATGCTGCCAAAGACCTTACTTGGCAAAGCCCCATGGAGTTCAGAATCAAACAAGAGATCCCGACATGAAACAGATTTAATAATGTTACTTTTCTCCGAACCCCAAGTGCCTTTGCTTCTCTTTTAAGCCTTATGGGAGGGGCCAATCATCTCCTGGCCTTACTCCTGAGTAATCCCTTTTGTTTTAGCTGCTCTTGCCTTCTTGCAGCTCTGCACATGCATGCACTAGGAACAGGCTCCTCCTGTTCCTCTGCCTCTCTGATGTCCGACTCTTGAGGCTCCGGAGTCCACACATAACTCCCAGATGGCCCTGGCCCCATCTCTGCCTCCAATACAGAGCCCTTGTCTGAGCCTTTCCCAGACTCCACGACTGGCCTATGTTCCTCCCCAGCCTCCTCACTGTCCAGTTCTGCTGCCAGCTCCACAGGCTACTGGCGGACCACAACAGATTGCTTTGAAATTGATGTGAAAAAATTGCTCCATTTTCAGTAAAATTAGCATTGCTGCCATAAGAAATTTAAAAAATTTGAATCAGAGAATGACATTAAAAGAGGAAAAAACATGAATATCATTAAAATAAATACCCTAAGTCTATTCTTATGGTCAAATAGCAAGGGAACAGACTGAAAATATACTTAATCTGCAGCATATGTAAAAAAGAATCTGTTCACTCTTAATTGATGAATGAAATGGAATTCAGTACTAGTTTTCAATATTTTTTTTTGTTTCTTGAGAAAAACACAATGGAAATGAGAAAATAGATACATTGCAATGCTAAGATCCATACTGTAGTTTGGGGAAAAAACAATATCTACTTTTATCAAAATAAAATGCAGTATATAGAATAGAAACATGGTCAAAATTCAAACCTACTGCTTAAATAACTGGGATACTTCATAGTTGTTAATTATATTTTTAGCAATTTATTAATATAGGCATTCTAGAGTTGATCATTTCATAGGTTGAGCTGGATTAGAATGAATATGTCTGTAAGAGGTGATTTTGTTATTGTTTTCAATGAAAGACAGGCTAGTGAAGGATACAAGAGTGATATGAAGTTCTACATATAGGATATATTATGTTTTGCTATTAATAGTGGTTGATGCAGGGAAGGAAAGGGGAAAAAATAAGTGAAAGTACAATAACCGCAAGAAAAAAGTGTAAGTCATTTATAAAAAATAATATAATTCCCAACTGGACAAATAGACAGTAGAGATAAGAAATAATGTTGATTCTGCTTGGAATAGTTTGAAAATACTATGTTTCAGACTTCCACCAACAAATGGCATTATGTTATTGGGAAAGATGTTTGATGGAAAGCTGACGTGAAGAAGACTGTGGACAGAAAGGGAAAAGCAAGTAAGAGAATGATTGCTGCTAAAATTGAGGATGAGAAAAAGATAGTTGGAAAGACTATAGTCAAAAACAGAAAATAACATTAAAAACTAGAATTAGAAACTAAATGTGGTGAAATAATTTGTTGGAAAGAATATTTTATATTAAATTGTAAACTAGTTAGACCAATGTTATTGTCTAAGAGGAAAAAAATGATGAAAAAGAAGATACTATAAGAATGTTGAAAAATTGTAAGGCTGAGAGGTAGATGATACAACTGGAGAAATGTTATAGAACTGATTTGCTTGTGGACTGGTGTGTCTGTTGAAACCATCATCACACTATTATATAGAACTGATTTAGTTTTGGACTGGTATCTATGTTGAAAACATAGAACTCATTTGTTTGTGTATCTGTTGAAAACATCATCACACTGTTGCAATCCCACCATCTCCTTGGCATATTTATAGTTATTCCAAACTCCAAAGGTGTAAGATACAGGAGAATTGTGCATCAGGATTAATATTTTACAAAAATAGCAGGAACATAAGAAAATAAGCAGTGTCCTGTTGTATCAAACTCCTAGTTCATGAATTCAGCCAGAGGTGGCCTGCTACCAGTTTGCACCGGTTCTTCCAAACCGGATGTTAATTTTCTGAGTAGTTTGGAGAACTGGTTCTTGGAAGAAATGTTTTCCTACTTTACAGGGCTAATCCTGCAAGGGAAGCAGGAAGGAAACATTCTGGTATGCCTGTGTTTCTAGCCTAATCCTTATTTTAATTGCCCTGCTGCTTTAAATGTTTTCAGAAACTGCCTCTGGGTTAAGCTTGTTACATTGTAACCCTTACACCCAGACTTTCTGTCTGTAGGCTGAGATTATCTGGAGTCCCCCCCCCCCCCGAGTTTTTTGTGGTACTTTTATTCCTGGGGCTTGACTTTCTTAAAGATTGATAAAGGGTTGTTTTAAGCTTTTTGGAGCATATTTACAACATGGCTGAAACAGCTATTTACAGAAGGGTTGGCATAGCCATAGAAAAAATGGCTGAGAGGCAGAATGCAAGCTTGGCATTCTTTTTGATTTTTTTACTGCCTTTCTGGGGGCATGTGGTCTTTCCTTAAATCTGGATGATTACCTCAGGATATCTTGTGAGGTGAGTGAGACTAGCTGGTATCTTTAAGTGGTACAAATGGATCTAGTGATTGCTTCTCCTGGGTGGGAAACTGTGCTTTGTCAGTTCACTGAGCACAGGAGTCTCTTATCTATGCGATTCTTCAGTCATCCAGGTCATGGTTGTCCCAAAAGTGCTTTTTTCAAGAGGCAACTGGACTTTCTTGGTTTCCAGAAAGTCCAGTTGCTTCTTGCAAAAGCACCTTTGGGACAGGAGTCTCTTGCATTGCTTCAGAGTGGGCAAGGCACGTGATTGCTCACTGATAATAAGTGGATCCTCCTTCCAATTTGTTTTAGTTTTCTCTCATGATAATATGGCATAGTAAC
>JANHFM010008012.1:16007-26503 GCA_032468115.1 Grayia smithii
ACCTGTCCCTCCTTGCTCTGCCTCCTGGGACTTTCCCAAGTCTCTCAGCCAGACCGTTTCAAAATAATGTAGTTGCACCATTCAAGTGAGGCGGCCACGACCGACCTGCTCCGACATCTTCCCTCAAAGAGTTCTCTTCCGGAGTCTGGGGCTTGTTTTCCAACCCACGGACTCCGAGCTCGTGACAGAGCATGGGACCACCAGGTGCCCAGGCAGCCACGTCAAGCTTCAGGTGCTCCCAGAGACGCGCAGGCTACAGACTCTCTGCTTACAGAGCCGCTGCCGAAGTATACATCACGGTGCCTGTAGGCGCCCCGAAGACAAAGCTGCGTGGAGCTGAAAAGTCAGCTCCTGGTTCGTCTTCTTCCTCCGTGCCAAGATGCTTTTCGCCTCTGATTCTTCTTTCTCTTGGGAGCGCCTGAGCTGTCGAGGCAAAAATGGGCGCCGGTGAAGCAAGGAGCAGACCCTTTAAGTCAAGAGTGGCTGAGTGGGAGGAGAATTTTTGGCACGGCGAGTTTGAGGGAGCGCATAAGTCGGGACTTTTTTAAAACGCCGCGGGACGCGGGACAAATTCTTAAAAAGCGGGACTGTCCCGCCAAAAGCAGGACATCTGGTCACCTTACCTTAAGGTGCTCTGGCACCCTGCCTGATTTGTAATTCCGGGTTGCAGGTATTGCTGATGAAAAGGCAGGTATTCAGACAGAATGGTTTAGGCTTCCATGATGGCTGTGACTGTCATTGATCTTCAGTGTGTATTCCCCCATTCCTAATCTAATGACTAATTTTCTTGCAAGCAAAGAAGCTTTTTGTATTTTTGTACAGGTAATCCTTGACTTACAACAGTTCATTTAGTGACCATTCAAAGGTACAAGGCAACTGAAAAAAGTGACTGATGACCATTTTTCACACTTACAACCGTCACAGTATTCCCACGGTCATGAGAGGGTGGGCGAGATGAAGCACTCCTCAATATAAATGACATTGAGTTGGCCACACTCATCCAGCCACGCCCACCCAGCCAGTACTTAAGGCACAGAACCAGTTGTTAAAACATTTGCAGCCCACCACTGAGTTCAGCAGACTGTTTTCATAAGGGTCAACCAACTGGACAAGGAAGCCCACTAATCTTTCAGCAGATGCTCTTCAAAGACAATCATGCTGCCATCCAGACTAGTAGCTTTTGATCTTCTTGAGTTTCATTCATTGATCCAACTCTTTTTTGAAGCCAGGCAAGCTCATTTTTTTATAATTAACAGAATTCTGATTAAGAGTATAAGAGGTTACAATGAGCAAATTCTGGAAGCTAGAATGAAACTCTGTGCTGTCATGTCCAGGCCAGAATTTTGCTTGAATAAATCTGTTTATTTAGAGAAATTCTATCTTGTACTTCATATTTTGTATGTATATATAATAGAACTCTGGGTGCTCAATTCAATAGGAACAGTATGTAATGAAACTAACGAATTCACAAGAATAAACAATAAGCATTAGTGAACTCGACATTAACAGACTAAGGAAAAATGTGTGAATTACTTTCATTTCTTTATATAGTTAAGAATAAATGAACAATAAATGACTGTGGTAGCATTAAAGTTGTTATTTGGAACATAAATGTAAATGCAATATGTACATCAAAAACAATCTGTTGGTGGCTAAGAAACTGAACTATAGACTATATGATAAAGCAGCATGTATTTGAAAATTCCTGTATCTCAGTTCAAAGTAGTTATATTTGATAGTTAAAATATAAATCATATATAAATAGAAGAAAAAACTACATTAAATAGATAAATTTGTGTTCCTTGATAAAGCATCTACTAACAATATAGTAATAAAATGAATTTTAAGATGTGCAACTGTTAGTTGTGAAAGGAAGG
The DNA here is from genome assembly GCA_032468115.1 of Grayia smithii. NCBI lineage: Eukaryota > Metazoa > Chordata > Lepidosauria > Squamata > Grayiidae > Grayia > Grayia smithii. Next base: position 17,885 of record JANHFM010008012.1, read on the forward strand.
AGACAAAACCAAAAGAACCCCTATGCTCCTCCCTCTCTGATTTCTTTTTAAGGCCCTACCTATCCCTTATGTGTTGTGTTGACCTTTTAAACAGGAGTCCAGTTAAAGAAACTGTGTGGGTGGTGAAGAAAAGAAGAAGTGTGGAATCCTGAATGAGAGGAAAGAACTAAGGAAGGCCCAAGAAGAAATGCAAACATGAGTTGTGAAGAAATTATAAGAGAGAAGGATCAAGAAATTAGATATAATGAGAGGAGCAAGAAGCCCCAAGCCCTCTGGACAACCGCAGAGGAGAAGAGTTGGTGTGAATAAGTGGGTCACATGAACAGAATCAACAAAGTGCTGTAAATATATATTGGTGGCAAGAAAGTGAACTGGGATGCCAAGTTGTTTGTGGATTGGAAAGGAAGTGTTGAAAGCCCAAATGGAACAGTAAAAAGACCTTACTAGGTCTAAATATCTATTCACTCACACAATCTGCCATCTCCTAATGATGGCTACCTTAATGGCATAACCAATCTACAGAAGTCATTAAGAAATGTACCAGTAATGAAAGAGCCAGGGACAAAGAGCTGGGTGTCAGAGAGCCAAGCAGAAGAAAAAAAGTAGCAGCAATTAAGACATCATCACCACCACCATCACAAATGAACTATACTAGATCCCTGGAAGAAGCACCAACTTTCCATCCCTTAACAGTCAGATGAAGCCACACAAGTGACTTAATCTTAATCTTAGTCAAGAAGAGCTGAAGAATATGAATAGCTCAGAAAGGAATAACCTTGGAAGTAATTGAAAATGGAAGTTAAACAGAATATATAGAAAAAAAATACTTGAATCTAGAATTAAAATACTATAATGTAATTTAACAGATGATAGAACTATCTATGGAATAGATTTTAATGGATGCTAAAATAGGATATACAGAAGTGGATATGCCAGGATTATGTGGTACTTTGTAGTACCTATGATGTAAAAAGAACAGATAGAGTCAAGAATGTTTGGGTGCTAAATATATATAAACTGAGTACAAAATATAACAAAATAAACACATGCACATAATTTTGTTTTATACAGAAAATGCAGAAAAAATGAATTTAAAAACTAATATATAGATAACAAGTTATTACATTAATAGAAAAGGGAAACCCTAAAAAGGCATAGTTGGAAAGATTTGATGAGTTCTTGAAATACAACAACAAAAAAATACTTGAAGCTGGGTATAAAAATGGTAAAGGAAAAATTGGTTTACAAGGACAGAATAATATAAAGAGATAAAATGGTAATATAATTGTGATGCCTTTATTTTTATTTTGCTGTGATGCCTTTATTTTTTTCTCATTTCATGATTTTAATTTCATTGTCTTATCATTTCTCACTCCTTTTCTGCCTTATATGACTTTCTGTAATCCGAATAGTATCATATTTTACTATGGTTATGGATAATTAACAGAACAGAGTCTTCTTGGAGAAGGCAGGTATTAAAAATAGTCTAAATCAGACTTACTTAGTATAGGTAAATTAGTAAAGGGCTTCAATCTCAAAGACGCAATAAGTAATCTGGACTTTTGGAAGCCTTTGGTGATTCTTTATCCTCGCATCTTTTTTTCATATTATTTTTTCCCCTCGAGAATTTTCACTTCAATATTAATAGACTCCATGAATTTGTATGATTTTCTTTTTACTAAATCAATTCATGGATTTTTGCAAGCAGCACTACTGCCTCTGATAGAATAAATGTTCCTATTTATTTCAGAGAAGCTGTGAATGGTGTGTATTTTAGTAAATTAGCCAAGTATTTTAAACTCTGAAATATCTGAAAGAAATATCTACAATTCCATACTATTGTCTATATGTCTATATTTTCCTAAATTATTGTATCATAATCATAATATATTTACTGACATGGCACTCACCTGGGCAGGGGTGTCACACAGTTATTAGTCTCCCTTTCCTATCACAAGATGTGTTTCAGTAGGAAAGGATATCTCTGTGCTGGTTTTATAATTTCAATTTTCGAACATTTATGAACATGACCTTTAAATAGTTTGGCTTTCTCCTATACTACACAATCATACCACATCTCTGGTTCAAGATTCTTTGCTATTTATCATCTGGATTTTACAGATCATAACCTATAGCCATACCTAACAATTGATCATATCAAACTGGCTACTATTCATTATTTTTTCACACTGATTTTTCATAATTTGTTATTTATGTATTCAATTTATGTATTCGGTTCTCAAAAGATTATAATCAGATTCCTCAAATGAGAATTATTGCAATGTATAAAACTGAAACAACTTGCTTCCTTTGCTTATTTTGAATGAAGTTTTGAGGACACATTCAAATCCAATACTTTTTTTTCCTGAAGTTTCACTTTTCTATTATCCAAAATGCTGCAGGCAAGGTTTTTTTAGACAATAAACCAAAATGCATCATGACATTCATAATTTATGTACATAAAAGTTGTTCCATACTTTGATTGCATATTTCGTCATTTCTCTAAAACTGCATGTTTTTCTTCCAAAGATGGTTTATGCACATCTAAAAAAAAGCTAACAATGATTAACATTATGGAATGACAATTGCTATGGATAGAAAATCCGAGTTTCAAAAATTCAGATTACACTTTTATGGCAGCAGAGAAATACATAATAAAGAAATACAGCCTATTGCAGATAGATTCAAAAGAGCAGCACATAAATGTAGAAGTTGTTTTTATTATAATTACATAGTACAAAAGGGTCACTTCAATTGGTAGGAACTGACTTAGACAACAGCTGATGAACCATGGAATGAATGACTCTCACATTAAACTTGTCAATGAAAAGATTCAAAATAGCATAGAATCAAGCTGGTTTTATAAAACATATCCATTTGTTTTTAATTGCCATGCATTCCAAGGAGGATTAAAATTTAACTAAATGCATTATCTCAAATTAAGTGTTTCTAGGACTTCAGAGGTCTAGTGTTAGAGAGAAAAGCACATTACTACACAATTTCAGAAAATTTTCATCTCTACTGTCTAAAGCCATATTAACTCTTGAATACCGAAAAAAAAATTCAGCTCTGTACCATATGTACAATAAAATACAGGTATGTTATGCAGGAATTGTCCCATTCCAAACAGATGATTTTCCATTAATTATTTATCAGAATCACCTCTATCTTGTGTAAATTAAATATAAAATATTTACCCTTCATGCATTCTATTACTATGTGGTTAAGAGAAAAGACAGAAAAAATTGTGGGTTGGATGACATTCCTTTTCCATAAAATAATAAATACCTTACAGAACAAAAGGTAATCTATGAACATCTATAAACAGATAGATAAGATAAATTACAAGAACAAAATTGTATAGAAAATATAGTGAATAGTGCTGATGTAATTAAATTTCTTTTTCTTTTATGGTCTTTCTTTTCCTTTTATTTATTTCAATTTATTTTCCTTTTAATCTCTTAATGTATTTTGCTTACCATGAAAAGAAATAAGGAAATGCTACATAAAGTAGGTATAATTACAAATGAAAAATAAATAGCTTTTTGCATAAACATTTTTAAAAATGAGTAGATTTCTATAAACCTACTTCTCACATTTTTCTCATAACCACTTCAGCATCCCTATGGTCATGTGATCAAAATTCAAACACTTGGCAACTGACCGATATTTTTGATGGTTGCAATGTCTTGGGGTCATGTGATCGCCTTTTGTGACTTTCTGACAAGCAAAGTCAAAGGGGAAGCTAGATAACCAACTTAATAACAGTTATAGAAAGTCAGCACCCACCCTCCTAGAAGAATGAAATATTTTGAAGAATATTTAAAAAGACAGAATATTTCCCAAAGGGAGAAATTGAGAAACATGTTTTTTTAGAGGCAGAAAGTAACCCCCACTTTCCTTAATAGCCCACAGCAGATGTCAGCACTTAAGAGATAAAGAGCTTATTGAAAGAAGACAAGTATGTAGATAGCGCTATTCATAAGCAAATTTCCTTACCCAGGAGCCAAAAGAGGATGAAAGTCATTAAGACACAATAGGAATTGCTTTCAGAACACAAGCTCAGACAACCATTTAGGATTTGTACTTTGCCTATAGAGCCAGCTATGACCCCTACATGGCCACATGGGAATCGGGCAACAGCAAATAGAATACATATTCTTGCACAGGAACAAGAAGCTCAAATACAAAGCTCAAATAAAGTATAGAAACCCCCCATTCCACTTTATCAGCTGCTCAGAACTCATGTGGTTCTGCTTCATCATTAAACCACCTTTCAAATCAGCCTCCATGTTTCCAGTGTCTTTCTCCTGGGTTGGAACTGAACCAGATGGATATTTCTTCCCACACTGTATTACTAACCTCTGCAATGAGTCACCTAACAGCCTAACAATTGTGTACTAACAATAGTGTTATTAACAACTGCAGTGATTCACCTAACAACCTAACAACTATGGCCAGAAAGGTCACTCAGCAATAGAAATTTTGGGCTCAGTTGTGGTCATAATGGAAGACTGTAGTGGTATTTGTACAGTCTTGATTAAAAATTGTTAACACTGTAGTATTTATCAATAAGTATACAAAAAAGAAAGAAATGTTAAATAATCTTAATAATAGTTTCAAATGTCATCGTTAATAAGTGTAAGATTATTTAGCTTTTTCATCCAGAATTGAAAATAACATGAAAAAAAATGGTGCAAGTTACATCAAAGCATTTTTTTATATATAATAAAGGTTTTAGTCTGAAGCTTATTACTTAGTTTTAAGATTTCCATTGTTTTGTTACTTAATATTGTTTGTGCATACTGAAAAGGAAAAGAGAAGATAAACAAAGGAAATTTGACAATGATTAAAATACTAATAGATAAAGGGAAGGAAAAAAAGGCGTGAGGAAAGAAAATAGTCTTAAGGGAAAAATATTTGGATTGCAATCTAATTATATTAAAGATAATGAGCAGAATCTCATTCTGACAGTTCTGCCTTTTGGTTCTTATTGAAATTGCATTCCCCATCTGTGTCTGTGTACATTTGGGAATGACAACATGGGTAGTTCTATAGGACAAAGGAATGCCTGGAAATAGAACTTGTTTGCCTTGATAAGATAAGCAAACATGATGAAAGGTACATTTTTTATTTGCTATTTTAAAATGATTTCGTGTTCTGTAGCCTTTGTCTGCCTTTTATTGCCAGCCCTTGATGCTAAATTATAGCAAACTTTATTTTTACAGATGTTAAATATTTAAAGGAAGAGGATTCAAATCGGAAAACATTTACTGTTAGCAGCACAATGAATTACAGAGCAGATCGTTCTGATGATGGTGCAGTTGTAAGTTGCAGGGTAGATCATGAATCGTTGAACTCCACACCTCAGATAGCAATGCAAGTCCTAGAAATACACTGTAAGTATTATGTATCTGAATTTTATGGTTGATGAACTATTATCAATATTCTTTATGTTGAGTTTTTATTCATTATTTGGAGCTTTGGCAAATTACATTTTCCTTGTATAGTTTTAAAAATTATTTAAAATATGTGTAACACAATGGGGATGTAACCTTATTAAATAGCTATCACAATATTGTCCATTTCTGCCATTCCTACAGTTATCTATTGACTCATAGATTCCATAGAAGTTATGTATGTATGGACTCATACAGCTAAAAGCAAATTAGTTCCATGTGACTGTGATACCTGGAAATCATATTGATGCTGGTTATTCAGATACCTAAATTTGAACATGAGTCCTGACAAAACATGTCTATTTAGTTTATCCATCCTTTAAATAACCAAAAAAATTACACCTTGAAGTCATGAATTCAATGCCACCAAAAATATATTTTGATTGAAAAAAAAGTACTAAAATATGGCACAGTATTTCTAGATTTTCAGAAAATGAATAAAACTTGATGTAAAATTCATTAACATTCTTATACTTTTTCTTTCTTATCTTTTCAACGATAAAACATTTGATAAACATTTATTATTTATTTAAAAAAATATTTGCTTTAAATTATTTATTGTTTAAATTATAACATATCTTATTTGTTATTCTGAAGTTTTTGTAGAAGTAGAAATTATTCAGAAAGACAAATAGATTGAAACATTAGAATATTAATGGCACCTATTCTGTCTATTCTTTTTACACCTGCTATATTTAACTATTTTTAAATAAACATAATTTAAATTTATTTTATTACCACTTATCTTATACATTAAAACTATCAAAATTACAACAGCAAAAACCCATTGTTATAAAACTCTTGCTTACATTGAATCTGATTATTTATTTATTTTAACTAAAGGACAATTATGGTAAAATGAAAGTTCTTCATCTTATCATTGAGAAGTAGGGACTGCTGCAGTGGGGGGTTGCTCCCGGTTCGGTCCAGTTCGCGTGAATAGGTAGCGGTGATGCTGTGATGTCACCAAACCGGTTCTATGCATCCTGGACCTGCCCCTCCCCGCACACCCGTACTTATAGGTCCATGTGCAGAGCGCACTTGCGCACTTGCGCAGGTAGTTTTTGGGGAGGTTTTTTTGTCAAAAAAAGCTTCTGCGCATGCACGGGAGTGCCCGTTTGGCACACGCACAAAGCGCACGTGCACGCTGGACACACACAAAGTGCACTCCAACCATGCGCGAAGCGCGTGTACCTTTAGAAATGGTAGTAGAGGTAAGTAGAACCCACCCCTGGACTGCTGCATATAGCATATTATATATATACTGTGGCTTATTAATCAGTATACTTATGTTGAGTTAGTTTATATGAATTCCTATTTTCAATATGCATTATTTTTAACTGCTTTGGTTGTCAGTATAACTTATCATTATAGGTCTATCACATTAAGAAATTGGAAATAATTGGAAATTTAACAAAGGAGGTCAGTTCTTTTCACTGCCCTGGATTTTTCTTCCTCTAGATTTCCATAAGGAAACTTCTCAGAAGTTGCCATTTCAAATTTTCCAAATGGTAATTCTGACAAATATTACTACCAGATTTGTATGTAGTGTTCCTGATGGAGAAACAGCACAAATTTGAATAAGGACATTAGAAAAGTTATTTTCAGTTTCTTTCATTATGAGACCTAGTATGGAATTTGTTGTTTTCATACCTATCGTGCATTAAAAGCCACACTGAAACATCTATTTTTCCATCCAATATTTTTTTTTAACTGGAAATAAATTTTACTGGTGTCGATTAAGAAAACATCTATAAGATTGTGCTGTAAACTAAAGCATACAGTAATTGTTTTTCTGCCTCTCCTGGTTTATATCCAAGCTTAATGATTGGTTATAAAACATCTGGTTCAAATTACCCTTACAGTATAAACATTTGATACAGCTTTGATTCATGATATTACTAGAATTTTTGTAATATAATTTGAAAAACTATTAGCAAATTTAGCAATGATTATTTTCATTTTTTTTCCATTTTTTTAGAAACAACGGTATTACAAAAGATAATATAGAGTTACAGTAAAGTAGTATATATTGGCAAAAAGACATTGTTACATTGCTTATAAAGAAAATGTTACAGTAGTCTTATTTTCTATGTCTCATTGCAAAGGATGTACAATGGATTCAATTGAATCTTACATTTTGTCATTGATTTCTGAGGAGACTAGAATCTATTCTAGATTTTCCTGCACCATTGCATACAGTCCTGCATTTTGAAGGGCTACAAAAATCATTTCCCAAGTATTTTCTATTTTACTTTTGTGTTTACATATATTGAGAATGTTACAAAAGTGATAATGATAGAATAGTGAAGGAGCCTATGGACACTAGCTATGGTTTTTCAGAGGTGCTCCAGTTATGATACTATGGTGAAGGGATATGTAGTCTTATATATCACATTCTTTTTCAGGCTCTTCATTAATTCTATTTCATCTTAGCAGAAATAGAAATTGGCAAGTTTGGATGGAATAAGTGAGAGAAAGGAGTTACTGTATTTGTGTCCTATTTCTCAAATTAAACTTCTCAATCATTTTCCAGAAATATGTGTTTCAATTTATTCCTTGATTTTTCCTCTATAAGTTGAATTTAAATCATGGTTGCTGTTATCATTAGCTAACCTTTACTGATATTAAACTCATCGTGGTTATAGAACCTGCATTTAGTGAGGAAAGAAAAGTGATTTTAGCAGAAAACATAACCAACAGTCTCAGAAGAGATAACACTGTGTAAAGCAATGATATTAAATGTAGCTCTGTTTTATGGATGATAGAAGAAACTGTTCACCTCCAGAGAATGTCACGTATTTCATGAAAAATCAGTGGGTTTTACATAGTTTTCATTGCTTACTGCATTTACTTTAATACTAAAAAAGGAGAAGGCATCTGTTAAAGCAAAAGCACAATGCATGAACTAGAATGAACCCAATTTTCTTCTTTGCTGTATACATTATACTGGTGCTTTTAATTAAGCATAATGATATACCGTATATTCCGGCGTATAAGATGACTTTCTAACCTATTAAAATCTTCAGATAAGTGGGGGGTCGTCTTATACGCCGGGTACTAACCAGGGGTGCAATGCTACTGGATCGCATCTGGTCCGGTAGCAATTACTGGAAATAGTTCGGAGAACTGGTAGTAAAAATGGCCGCCGCCGCCCCCC
>JANHFM010008016.1:17752-30884 GCA_032468115.1 Grayia smithii
GGTTTCATGTAGATATTAAATAGGAGGGGAGAGAGGATCGAGCCCTGAGGCACCCCATAGATGAGGGGCCGAGGGGTCGACCTGTGTCCTCCTACCAACACCGACTGTGACCGACCAGAGAGATAGGTGAACCACCGTAACATGGTGCCTCCCACTCCCAACTCTCTCAGCCGCTGCAGAAGGATACCATGGTCGATGGTATCGAAAGCTGCCGAGAGGTCAAGTAGCACCAGGATAGAGGAATGACCCCTATCCCGGGCTCGCCAAAGATCATCAAACAGTGCGACCAAAGCAGTCTCCATGCTGTAACCAGGCCTGAAACCCAATTGAAAAGGATCTAGGTAATCCGTCTCATCCAAGGACCGCAGGAGCTGAAATGCTACCACTTTTTCAACAACCTTCCCCACAAAGAGGAGGGGGGCACAAGAGTTCAGGGCCTCAGCCAGCAAGAGGAATGTGGATCCCGGCCACATCACAGGAAAGGGACACAAGGGACATGGGGTGTGGATTGGACAAATGTGGGTTCAGTCTAGAGGTGGGTTTCAGCAGGTTCTGACCAATTCTGGAGAACCCATAGCGGAAATTTTGAGTAGTTCAGAGAACCGGTAAATACAACCTCTGGCTCGCCCTGCCCCCAACTATTCTCTGCCTCCCGAGTCCCAGCTGATTGGGAGGAAATGGGGATTTTGCAATAATCTTTCCATGGAGTGAGGAGGGAATAGAGATTTGACAGTACCCTTCCCCTGCCATGCCCACCAAGCCACGCCCACATAACTGGTAGTAAAAAATGTTGAGCTCCACCACTGGTTCAGTCCTCACCTAGCCAGAGAGCTCCATGGCTGACTCTAGACTAGCCATCTTCCCTCTCAGCAGGGCTGCTGCCCTGGGAGATGCCAAGTTCCCACAATCATTCAAGAACACATTCAGGGCTGCCATCTCAGCTGGACTTTGAAAGCAGCAAATGGTCCCACCCACATAAGCCATAATGTATGTAAATTGTTTGGTTTACCAACATAGCTGGATTTAGCCACTGTGGTCATAAACCATGACTTAGTGTTCCCTGTGAACTTCTATAACACTTCCCTCTGTTTGCTGGAGAAATCCAGACTAAAAGTAAAATGGGGTCAGCCTTTTAAGTCTTCCGTCCTTGAAAAAAGCGATCTGTGGTCACTCTCGAGGTTGGTGCCAACTCAGGACCATGGAGCCACCCACAAAAGAACTCCAAGGTTAACATGATTTAAGCCCGTTATCTGCAGTGAGATTTCAGAGAAGATGCTGGCTTGTTCCAAATGGAGCTAAGGAGAAACGAGACCCCACTTCCAGAGCTGCCTCAGAGTAACAAAAGCTGAGAAGAGTGACCACGCACACCTGCCACTCACCCAGGAGATGATGAACTGCCGGGCATACTGGTTGTTGGAGTAAATCCGTTCTCGCAGCAGCGGGATGAAACTCACCAGGTCAAAGCGGCTGCTCTCTGTCACGATATCCTGCCAAGGGAGAGAGGAGAGAGGAAGAGAAGGCCGCCCTCACCCACCCAGAGGAGCTCATCCCTGCAGCCAGTCATGGATCCTTCCCGTGGCAGGCAAGCTGCAAGGCCCTGCAGGTCCATATCTCTCCCTATTTCCCTGAACTGATTGCCTCACCAGGAGGGTTTTCAGTTGAAACTACTAGAGCAAAAAGGTTGTTGTATAAGGGTTCCTCCTACAAGGCTTGGCAAAACAACTTCAATAATTGTGTTGTTTTGCTTTTAATTTTCTCTTCTATTTATTTAAATAATGAAAGGCAAGAAACGTTTTAAAAGCCCCATGAGATTTAAAAAGTTTTAAATGCTTCTTTTTGTAAGATTTCTATAAGCTGGGAAAACGTTTGTCATTGTCTGCACCAGACTGTGGTCACACTATTATCGTACTACAAAATGCCTTGCTTCAATTGTCACACAGTACTGTTCTAATACATTATATTCTGTATTTCATGCTACATTTATTCTTTTAACAAATCTGCTTTTATTTTTCAAATGCCTGTACACTCCTGATTTCTTTATAGATTTTACTCTTTCAAGCCTCAGCCTGTCTTGATTGAAATCAGATGCCCTGCAAAGGGAGGACCTTCTCCTGTTCTGACTACTCAAGAGGATATGTGGCCTTTTGTGGCACAGTGTGCAGCTGAGGCCTGTCCATAGAGCAGGGGCAGAACGCCTCACCTGCGCCAGTTCAGCTCCACTGCCAGTAGGGAACCAGGAAAGGCACACCCAGCCATGGCAACTCCTGTTGTTCCTCCATGCCCACAGTAAGGCTGGGTTGCCTTTCCGGCCCTGGGCAGATAGAAGGGGAGGGGACAGACACTTTTGTTTTTAAAACATTCAGCTAACATGGGGCAGTTGCAGGCAGCTCCGGGGAATGGCACACACCATACCACTGGCCCATCTTTCCCTGGTTAGTGAAGTCAGGGAATCTCTCAAGATGCCAGGGAAGCAAGTGATGTCCCAGAGGTGGGAAGCGGGGTAGAAGACAGCTCAGAAAGGACCAGGCACACATGCAGGACATGAGCCGTCAACAGTCCCAACACCAGACCTTTCCCTACACCTCAATCGTTTCTGTGTAGGCTGAAAGCCAAGAGGGAAAATCTGTTCAGAAAATCCCACCTTCTGGTTCAGAGCTTCCCCCCAAAATCTCAGCTGTTTCCCCTCTTCAGGCCTTCCCTCCATTCACCCCCAGTTTCCATGGACAAGAAGGGAGCAGTACCTTCAGAAGGCGATCCAGAAGCTCAGAGCCACTTTTGACATTTGGGTCAGGATCTGCAGCAAGCTGGGAAGGACAAAAGACCAGAGGAGGAGCCTGCAGGACATGCAGAACTTCCCACTGCACCCAAAATCCAGGTTGTGCTGCAGCTTCTCCCTTGCTGCATATAGAGGCCTTTTTCCTTGCGCCCCATCCATCTTCAGATGGCCTGGAGGGAGCCCATGGGACACCAATCGTTGAGGCAGCCTCCAGTGCCCTATGCTGCTGTGTGCAAATGCTCTGGCGCCTGGCCTGGCCTGGATCATCCTGGGGAGCCCCAAGGTTCTCCTCCCCTTTTCCAGATTTCTGGGGGACCCCTCCCCTCCAGGAACTGTTTTCGACCTTCAGGCTTTGCTCATCAGCGGTTACCTTGCTCAGCCCATCAAAGAGCACGTTGAAGTGGGGGACAATGGATCCCCGGGCCACCTTCACAATGTTGTACAGGGCCTCGCAGGCATAATAGCGCAACCGGCTGTCAGCATCTCCAAAGCACGTCAGCACCGGCTCGATGAGCTCCTTCAGGTACAGACCAGAATCCTGGCAACCGAGCCGCAATGGAAAACATCAGAACTGGCCTAGCAAGGGCTCCCCTCCTTGGGCACTGCAATGGGAGACAACTGCCATCTCTTTGTTCTTGGGTTGCCCAATGCCAACTTCGTAGCCATCAAAACTCGTGGATCCCATTACTTTAAGATGTGATGCCTTGCTTCCTTTGCTTAAAGAGCCCCCTCCCCAATAACTGTGGCCTGCAGGGCATTCTTGACATTCTTTTCAGCCTTCTTTCCAACTCCATGACCTGGGCCTGCTGAGCCTGGAGCTTGACCAAAGATTCCACTCACTAAAAGCGATGCTACAACCAAGATAGGGACTCTCCCCTCACAGAGGAGCTCACTGCTGAGACTTTCCATGAAATGAGAGGGAAAAGGAGCAGTTAAGTCCAGCTTTTGGTCTGCTCCTCTTCTGAACTGCTGCTGTCCTATTGAGTGACTCTGAATCCCCCACCCCAATCCCAATTGCTGATGGAGACCCCAAGAAGAAAGCAGCTTGATTCAGCAAAAAACAATGACTCAGAATCTCATTCTGACAGCAATTTCTTAGTTTATCTGAGCTTAGCTTAAGGTCAGCTTGTAAACATGAAACAACAGGTCACTTTTTACTTTTTCTGCTACATTTCTTATTCTCAGTAAATTCTTCCCTCTCAGAAAGGACATGAGAAAAACCTAATTTGTAGTGTGGGCTTTTGCGCCTCTGTCCTAATCCTTGCTCTCTCTTCCCCTTTACATGAAGCCACTACCTAAAGCCGCTGGGTGAGCTCATCTGTCCCAATTGTACACCCCCATCCCGGATGATGATGATGTGATGCTGTGGATGCTTTATTGCAATGCCTGGCTGTAGATGTCTGGATGGAGAAAAAAAGGCTTGAGCTGAGCCATGGGAAGACAGAGCAGCTGTGGGCGAGAGGCTCTTCTGTATCCAGGGGTTTGCCCCTCTCTGGATTTGCATGTGGTTTGCATCTACAAACTAATGTAGACAAATGTCAACCACCTTCCAACCGACATGCCTCCTAAGGGCTTCCTAAGGGCAAACATAGCACTTCCCAAGTACCACAAGACAACATTCTCTGACTGACAGGACCTGCAGCATGCTGGATTGAGTAGCATAGGTAGAAACCAAGAAGTTGTCCCGGAAATAACCTGGCTCCATAGCATGAAGAACTTTAGAGGTAACAACCAACACCATGAACTGCACCAGAAGCAGAGTGAAGACCAACACAGCTTGCCAAACCGATGTGTGACATGTGCACATAAAGGTGCTTTTATGACTGCCTTTGCCACTGCATTCTAGATCTACTCACTGGCCTTCAAGAGCAGCCCTACATAGAGCGTAGTAACCCAGAGAGGTGACCCAAGGCATGAATTATGAACAAGGCCTCCTAATGCAGGACAGGGTGCAATGGGCAACAAGACAAATCTGTGCAAAAGCTCTTCTGCCATGGCTGCCACCTGTACAGGAGTTACAGGTCAAAGGGACGTTCAAATTGAGAACCAGTTCTGTTTAGAGTAGTGCAACTGATCCACTGTCACCAAGTGGCTTATGCAGACATAAACACAGTAGAGAAGTACTGATGGAAGAGATGGAAAACCCTTGGCTGGAGGAGATGCTATAATCCAAAGCCCTTAGTAGTGTTATGGTTGTGCTCACACCTGTTCTGTGCCATTCAGCTTTCCACAGCCTTCAGACATCAAGACAGAACCTCTACTGCATCACTTCTATGGGGCACACAGGTGACTTCTTACCCACCGGTTTCATATAGATGTTAAAACAGGCATGGGAAGGACATCAAGCACTGAGGCGCCTCCAGAGGCTGTGATTTATTTCTCCTCACCCCATTAATAACAACTAGAACTGATCCCAGAGGAAAGAAGAGAACCCTCCACAAGTCTTCAAGTTAGTTCAGAGCAGTGGTTTCAAAGGCTAATGAGAAGTCAAGGAGAGCAAAGATGGATGCCCATCTTCATCCTGCTCCCATGACTAATGTTTGTAATCCTATATGAAGGCCAATAATAACTAATAATCCATTTTTCAGAGTTCTCTAAAGCTATAGCATGACTACTTTCTCTACAATTTTGACTACAAATGACTACAATTTTCTCTTGAAAGGAAGTTGGACACAGACAAAAGTTGCTTAAAAAGGTTGGGACCTGCAATGACTTGCTGAGGGCAGGACAACTCTCCTTTTTCAAATAAGGATTCATCACTGCCTCAGAGCCCACCCTCATGTCTCCCCCAAGAAAATCTTGGCTATGCAGGAAGGACATGAGACAAACATTCAGATGGCTGAGCTTACAATTCTAAGAACTTGTCCACTTCCTCAATACTAACAATTTCAAACTCCTCCCCAAATAACCAAGCCAGAGAGAGCTTTGGGTAGATGGGACCACCCTCATAACTCCAATTTAGAGCAGACTTGAGCAACTTAATCCAACAGATGCCTCAAAGCAGAACCGTAAGCAGACTTCTTCTACCTTTAACTTTATTTTAACTGTCCCTGTGGGGCAGCCGGAACAATTTTGAACTGAAAACACTCAAAACTGTACAGATGATGGTAAATTTTAAGAGAAGCCATTCTATTTAATCACCTCTTACAATATTACACAACACAGTATCACCAGTAGAGACCTTCAAGTTTCTGAGGTCTATAATTTCTCAGGACTTGAAATGGACATCTAACATCAAAAATGTCCTCAAAAAAACACAACAAAGAATGTTCTTCCCACACCATCTCAGAAAGCTCAGGCTTCCAAAGGAGTTGCTGATATAGTTCTACAGAGGAATTATTAAGTCTGTCATTTGCACCTCTATAACTGTCTGGTTTGGCACAGCAACTAAAGATACAGTGTCAAGACCGATTCACACTTTCACCTATGCTTCTTTTTCACTCCATGGACTTTATCATGGAGCTGCCCGAGAGTGCTGGAAATACCATACTCTGGACTCTCATTGGCCTGTCCTCGAAACAAGCACTTTGTGGCACGCCCAAGGATTCCTCCAGCTCAAATCCTACCCAAGATGTTTGTGTAGCATATCTACAGATTACACGGGGTCCCAAAGCACATTATCTCGGTCCGGGATGTGTGTGCAGTTCACATCAAAGTTTTGGCGGGAGTTTTTGAAAATGAGTCCTCCCAAGGACTCAGCTCCACCTAACATCCTAGTACCAAAGGAGCTGGGTTTTTTTTTAATTGAACTTATATGCTGCCCTTCTCCAGAGACTCAGAGCAGCTTACAATTTATTAAGCACAAATCAATGTGCTTATAGCCATAGCCTTCATTCCTTGTATATGCTTGCTTATTAGGGCTTTTGCCCCCCCCCACACACACACAAGCGGCATTTTTACAAAGTCAGCTTATTGCCCCCAACAATCTGGGTCCTCAGTTTACCTACCTCGAAAGGATGGAAGGCTGAGTGAACATTGAGCCTGGTGAGATTCGAACCAGCACTAATTGCTGGCATCTGGAACTAAGTGGAAACACTTAGCCAGTGCACTAATTAAGTGCACCATCAAGGCTGAATGTACTAATTCAGTGAGAGAGCAATACCTGAGCTGTTATGTAAATTATCAGAAAACTAATTGGGCTGGACTAATTGGCCTTTTGCAGAAGTGGCATATAATAACTCAGTGCACAGGTTTTACTCCTTTCAAGGTGGCTACAGGAACTGAGTTTGTGCCCATTCCAGAGTTCCCTCAGGGGACCCCATCCTCAGTGTCATTAGCTGAGCAGATGGTTAGTCTGAAAGCCATATGGGGTACCAGGAGTGAGGCACTGAATAAGGCTAGAGAGAGACAAGAGTCATGCAGATCAGAAAAGAGCCCTCCAGAGAGAATTTAGAGTGGGGGATAAAGGTGTATTTGTCCAGAAAATTTCTGAACCTGAGGCAACCTTGTAAAAAATTAGATCCCAAATATATAGGGCTTTTTCAATCAACCAGGTTGTAAATCCGATGATGGTGGAGTTGAGATTGTCAAAAAGCCTTAGACAAGTCCATCCAGTATTTCATTGCAGTCTTAAAACCCTTCTGAAACTCTGGACTGATACTGGTCAGAGAAGTACTTCCTCCTCCTATCCTAGTTAGGGGAAATGAACATTACGAGGTCAAAAGGATACTTGATTCCAGATACCACAAAGGAAAACTACAATATCTAGTGTTCTGGAAAGGCTGCCCGTTAGCGGATGCTAAGAATAGAATAGAATTCTTTATTGGCCAAGTGTGATTGGACACACAAGGAATTTGTCTGTGGGTGGCTACTCCAGGTGTTGGGCCAGCAAGATTAGTTAAGAAGTTTCACACTAAATATCCTTGGCAGCCCCAATAAGGATTGCAGTGGGAGGTGCTTAAGTAATTACGTGTATATATGTTTACTATTGTTTCTGGTCTATCCTTCTTCTGGGGGCCCCAGTTGGTACATCAAGGCTGATCCACACTTTCACCTACATTTCTTCTCCGCTTGCAGCTTGACAAAACAGCGAGTGGGATGGTTGGAATGCAAGGGAGGCAGAATGGTATTCAAGTTCCGTTGGCACTATGGGGCATTGCTGGCACCTCAAGGACATACCAAACAGATGCCCTGGCGTTGCAGACTGCTTCCCATAACAAAATGAACATGCGTGATTGGTGGACCATGGTGGTCCGTAGGGAAAAGGGGGAATTAACTACAGGTCCATAGCTGTCATGTAGGCCACCTCAGACACCACTCCATTCGCCTAGGATACTTCATCACAGATCCAGTCACAGGGTTCAGGATCACAGGCTGGGAGCAGATCTAGCCACCCATCCAGGGGTGAAATCCAGCAGGTTCTGGAGAACCGGTAGCAGAAATTTTGAGTAGTTCGGAGAACAGGCCCCAGAGTGGGGTGGGAATGGAGATTTTGCAATATCTTCCCCCAGGAGTGGGGAGAGAATGGGGATTTTGCAGTATCCTTCCCTTGTTACACCCAGCAAGGCACACCACGCCCACAGAATCTGTAGTAAAAAAATTGGGATTTCACCACTGCACCCACCCCAAGCTCTCCTGGGACGGGAAGGACGGGGGCCCATCTCAAACCCCGCTCACTCCCCCCGTCTCAGCCTTCTCTCTTCTTCCCGGGCGCGCCGCCTTCGCGCCCCCCGCCCGCTTCTCTGCCCGGCTTCCAGAGCCCTCGGAGCCCAAGCACAGCGGGATGTCGGGCGCCGAAGCCTGGCCCGCCCGCCTGCCTCTGGCCCGGCAGCGCCCACCTTGCCCAGGGCGATGGAGCAGGCGGCCAGGCCGATGAGCCCCCCTTTGCGGCTGTGAGGGTGCTGCGAGAGCGCAAACTCCACCGAGAGCGTCTGGATCACGTGCTTGATCTGCGCCGCGCTGTTCTGCGCCACGAACTCGCGCACCAGCCTGCAAGAGGAGAGAGCCGAGTGTGGGCCTGCCTCGCCGCCCGCCGGCCCCAGCCCGCCCGGCACACCGGCCCCAGCCCGCCCGGCCCCGCGCTCACTTCTCGATCTCCAGCGCCGCCACCTTCCGCTTCTCGTACAGCTTGTCGTTCAGGGCGCGCACGATGCTGGGCGTCAGCGGCGAGAAGTCCTTCTCCGGGTTCATCGCGGGCGGCGGCGGCGGCACCGGCTTCAACTACCGAGCGGCGACCATGTTAGCTGTCACATGACGCCGCGCCTGCTGCTTCCGGGGCAGCCCCAGCCCCAGCGCGCCTCCCTCCCCGCGTGACGTCATCCCATCCCGCGGGGCGAAACAGCGCCCCCTGCGTGGAGACCGAGGGACCGGAACCGCAACTCCCTCCGAAGCCCCGCCCCCCCACGACCCGGAAGCCCTCCTGTCCCAAAAGAGGCGGCGGACTCGCTTTCCTTTTTGGGAACCACTTTATTGCGGAAGCGGCGCTACTTCTCCGGCGGGACCCCCCTCAGGTAGTAGACCCAGCTGACGGGCGAACCCAGCCCGGCGGCGCGCGGGCACGAGACCACCAGCTTGCCGGTGACCGGCGCCTTGTTCCCGCCTCCGGCGCCCTCGAAGGCCACGGAGATGGTGGCCGTCTTCTTGGGGCGGATGGTCTCGGCGGCGCGCACCGAGAAGGCGGCGCTGTCCACGGCATAGCTGAAGGCCGTGGGCTGCAGGAAGACGTTCTTGAAGGGCAGCGCCGCGCTGCCGCCCAGCCGGATCTGCACGGGGCCCTGCGGCCGGGGGGGCAGCGCCGTGCCCCGCAGCGGGATAAGGTAGTCGCCGCCCGCCGCCGAGGAGAGCAGGAGAGTCCCGCGGGCCTCGCCCAGCTGGCACGGCTCGAAGGTCACCTCCACGCCCACCTCGGTGCCAGTCTGGGCGCCCGCGGGCGCGCTGATGACTTTCTCGACTTGGAAGTCCGGGCTGTCAATCTGCGGGGAGAGAGGAGCGGGGGGTCGGCCTCGCTCCGGACCCTGCCACCACCCCTACTTCGCCCGGCAGGCGGGCACCCTGCCAGCTCACCTTGGTGGAATACTCCGTCTTCTGGCGGGTGTAGTTGACAATCTTGGCCACCAAGCTCTGGCTGCTGCCCAGCATGGCAGAGAAACTGAGCGGCTTCTCTGGGCGGGCCGGCGTGGCCTTCAGGATCAGGTCGTACTGAAAAGAGCCCAGGTCGCTGCTGTTGAGAGCCAGCCGCCCGCTGGTTTCCCCAGGCCTCATCGGCAGGAACTCGAAGACCAGCATTCCCTGGCAAGGCAGGAAAAGGCTCTGTCAAAGGGCCAGGAGGAGAGGTCCCAGGCCCGCCTGCCCTCCCATCTGCCTCTGGGACCAAGAGGAGGAGGAACTACAGGACGGAGGGGCGATGATGGGGAAGAAAACCAGGGCGCAAAAGGGATGGGGGAGCCAAACAGAAAAAGGGAAAGCGAGGCGAGCTGTAAATCCGCAATGCCTAGAAGAGAAAGGCAGGTATGGCATCCTCACAACCAACAAATTACATTAGAATCACATTTTCTGATCTGAGCTGTGCGGTTAGTTGGCCACTCAGTGTTTGAGAAAATCCACCAAAATGTGTTAATACAACAGCTCACTACTGTGAGAAGTATGACAGGCCACAGCAGGGGCAACAAAACCATCCATACTGCTGCCTCATATGCCCCCCCCCCCAGTTGGTTAAGAGGGGCCCACCAGGGAAAGGGAGCTCTGAGAGGATCACAACGGCCTCAGCTGGGGGCTCACTGAAGGTTAGAGGAGCAGGGAAGCATTTTTGAACAGAAAAAAGAAGAATGCCGAAAAGGTAGAGCATGAGGAGTTCTAACAAGACGCTAGCTGGCCCTGTGTGGGATTGTGTGTGCAAGGATTCATTGTGGCAAGGAGAGCCAGAGAGAAAGGCACTTGAGGGTAGCAAACTGGTCTTATTCCATGAAAACTTCAGAGATTCTGGTAATCCTCAGATAATGACCCTAGAATATGGTCTGTGACTAAGACATATAATTGATCCTGAACCAGTGCAGGATCTCTTCCATTAGTTTCATGTGGATGTTAAACAAAAGGGGAAAGCATCAAAGCCCTGCAGCCCACAAGTGAGGGAAAGATGGAGTCCACCTCTCTCTACCTGTCCTGTGCTCTTGGACACCCACATGGAAAGGAGGAGAACCACATTCCTCACTCCCTTGCAGGGTACTGTGACTGATGGTAGTAAAAAGCTGCTACATCAAGAACTCTGCCAAACAGAGACAAAACGGACAACTATAAAAAAGGAAAAGATAACTAGAACTGAATATCAGCAAATAGCCTGAATCTGCAAGGAAGGCATCAGGAAGGCTTAAGGTTCAGAATGAACTAAGACTTGAAACAAATGTCAAGAATAACGAAAAAGTTTCTTTTTCAAGGAAAGATAAGACTATTGGGGCACTGCCAAAGATCACCAGTGCTATCTCTACTATACGCTGGCCTGAGATCTGACTGGAATGGCTCTGGTTCCTCTGAACTGATGCTTGACCACCCTTTCAACACTGGACAGAAATTGTCCAGGATTGTTGTATCCAGTAATGGCTTCTTGGGGAGGGGGCATACTATGGCCTTCTTCAGAGGTAAGGCTTCTATGATATCACTGCAAGAGGTAAAAGAAAGAAAGAGGAAAGGATCAAACAAAAGCCAGGAAAGGAAAAGAAACTCAAGTTTCTCAAATGATGGAAATGAAAGGCAAGCAGGAGGTCGGGGTAAAAGGTGCTGAGGGTCTGCTGAACTCTGGGACCTGGCAGGTTACCGAGACAGGCTTGTACCTCAGACTGAGCAGGGACCATGAACTGAGGAGGCAGGTTGATGTCTGGCACCTTGCAGTCTGTACTGAAGGAAACCTGGTAGTGCAGTGGGTTTTCCACCTTGACTGAGGAGGAGGTGCTTTGCCGGACAGCTGTGGTCAACTCCAGGGTGGCTAGTGGGCCACATGGGGTAGCCTTAAATGTGATCAGATAGAATAAGAACTCCTGGGTCGCCTCATTGCGGAAGGTAATCTGAAATGACAGGAGAATCTTGAGAACGATCTAATCGAGCAACCCTAGTCATCCTGTTGGAGGCCATGCAAGACGGGCAGATTGAAAACAAAAGGCTTCTGGCATCCATGTTGACCCTCCTGCCTGCCTCTGCTACTGAGAGGCCTTTGAGTGGAAGGCAGGAAGCATCCCTGAAACAATTCTGAGGTCGTCCCTCTCTTTAACAGTCCTACTTGGTTAGGCTACAGAAAAAAAAGGTGTAAAAGGCTTCTTAGCTGATGCATATTATGGTGAAAATATAATTGTCACCAGAAAATTATATTTAAGTTTCTCAATTGAATTGTGCCAAAGGTTCAGCTGGACAAGCAAAGAGCTGCTCCTTATACAGAAATGTTCTGGGTCAAGAAAAAGCCTGAGAAGCTGCTGGGACTCTTTACCTTGGCAGTGAACATGCCCTCTTTGTAAGAGAAGAAGGTGAGCTTGTGGTCTTTCTTGGTGGAGGCTGGCACTTCAATGTAGTCCAGAGTTTTCAGGATGGTTGTGACTTCCAGTTTTTCTGGCTTTATCATGTCAACCGTTACCCGAAACCTAGACAGTAAGAGGAAGCCATTCAGTTCCCAGCCTAAGGTCAACCCCATCCAGTTTTTCACCCCTGTACTTCTTCTACTAAATAAAAATAACCACAGCTACCCTTCTGTAGAATTGCCAGTTTTTTCAGTTTTCAGATGGATTGATAGAACCAGTTCTCTAATGAACTAGTCCTTCGGGAGAGGGAGCGGCATATAAATGCGACAAATAAATAAATAAATAAATAAACTATCCAGGAACAGGCAGGCCTTGTTTAGCAACCACTCCCTCAGTGACCATAGATAGGTTAGCACTGAATGGTCCTCAAAGTTCCAGCTCACCCAGTACCCCTGTGGTCATGTGACTGTGAACTGGGCACTTGGCAACTGGCTTGTGCTTAACAATAATTGCAGTGTCCTGTAGTCACACAAATCGCCATTTGCAATGTTCGCTGCCATTTTCCAACAAGCAAAATCAATGGAGAAGCCAGCAGGAGGTTGCAAATGGTGATCCCATAATAATGATCATGTGATGCTGCACTTCCCTGAGTGTATTGCTTAATGAAGGAATTCCTGACCCCAATTACTGTCATTAATCAAGGACTATATGTATCTTGGCTCAAATTGTCACCCTTACTGGATCTGTTATCCAGTTATTTATAGTTGGTCTGAATTTCAAAATATATTTCAGAAAATCTTTCCTAGCAATTTCATGTGGAGGGGCCATTATTTATTTATTTATTTTAATTCCATTTATACCCCGCCCTTCTCCGGAGACTCAGGGCGGCTTACAACTTTTTGAGCACAACTTAATGTGC
>JANHFM010008019.1:26816-38122 GCA_032468115.1 Grayia smithii
GCATCGTTATCAACAATTCCTTATCGAGTGTGCGTCTTTGCATTCTAGTTTCTTTCGTTGTTCAATTATATTTATTTGTTTTCAAACCTTGGCTTGGCTTCGTTTCTGGGGGGAGCGTAGATAGAACAAGATTATTCTAGAATGGAGTATTCTAAAAAGAACAAAATGTTCTTGCTAGATACTGTGTGAACCATATTTGTGTTAACTTTGGGTTAGTCTCTCAACCTAAACATACTTCAAGGAATTACTGGAAAAAGTAGAGGAAGGGAGAGATATGTATATCACCAGGATCTCCTGGAAGAAATGTAAGATAAAATTATAATGAATGAATAAATAATTTAAATGGATTTTTCAACAACCTAGAGCAAGGGTGTCAAATTCAATTTCATTGAGGGCCGCATCAAGGTTGACCTCAGGGGGCTAGGGGTGGGCGTGACTAGGGTAGGCATGACCAGTATGGGTGTGGTCAGGGTAGGTATCACTTGTCAAGGCTCCATTTTCGGCCATGATGGCCTCTTGCAGCCCTGTGCCAGCAAAAACGGAGCTTGGGGAGGCCGCGAGCAGCCCACCTAGGTTTAATTTTTGGGCCGCGACGGCCTCCTGCATCCCTCTACCAGAAAAACAGAGCTCGGGGAGGCCATGAACAGAACCTGATGGCTGAAAATGGAGCCCAGGTGGGCCACATGCGACCTCCCCAAGCTCCATTTTTGCTGGCAGAGGCACTGTGGGCTGGTCCTTCACTGTTTCCAGGATGGCCCCACAGGCCAGATCTAAGCACCCCACGGGCTGGATCCAGCCCATGGGCCTTGAGCTTGCACCCCTGGCTTAGAGCAAAATAGCTCAACCCAATTAAACTCCAATCCATATCTGGATTTCTGCTAAATTCCTTTCCTGATTTCCCACCCTATGGAGCCATGCACTTTTAAAAATACTTTCTCAAACAATGATGGAGTACAATGAAGACAGGAGCAATGAGAAGGATATTGATTTTTATTTCACATGATTGGTAAATGTTCATTTAAATCAAAATGCCCCTGTAATAAGGTAAGCTGGGATGAATCAGTTCCAAGTTGAGTAACTTCTGAAAGAATCCCTTTTTATTGTGATTTCATTTTATGCATAGTTAACATTATTTGAAGACGCTGATATGCTTTATATGCTTTTTAACTGATTATACCCCACTCTCCTTATGCTGCTTTTTATCATTACAAATACTTGATTTGCTCTATGTGGCGTTGTTCATTTTAGATTCTCCTAGTAAGCGTTATTTGTATCTGTGATTTGCTGATAGCTGTCTTAATCTGCTGTATTTAACAAGTTTTTAAATTATGCTTTCCTTTGCACCATCTCTTGGTTCTTCTTGTGAGGAGATCTAATGGGTTAATTTAATTTGCTTCCCTTCCACAACTTCCTGGGATTCAAGAAGTAGCTTCAGTAGTAGGATTTTTTTAAATAATCCTTCTTAATTCTCATTATCCTTTCTTTAAATTCTAGCACTATTGTGCTATATTGTTATTGTTGTTAGGAAGGTCAGTCTCAGTTTGGGGGTTATTCTAATCTACTGACCTGTTCAGGTCTCTTCCATTTTGTTTCATATATGTTAGTATTTTTAACTAAACTTCACATTAGATTTTTGCCAATTATTTATGCTTTAGGGTAAGGCTATCTGGCCCTAAGCCCATGATATTCTCCAGCTCATTTAATTTTCATCTTCATTCTCCTCTACGATAGATGATCTCCCATTTTGGAAAATAGAAATACTAGATATTTTATAATTCAGTTTCTATTCTTAGGCAAGACATACAACTTTC
This sequence comes from Grayia smithii, assembly GCA_032468115.1. Lineage (NCBI taxonomy): Eukaryota > Metazoa > Chordata > Lepidosauria > Squamata > Grayiidae > Grayia > Grayia smithii. The sequence goes on from JANHFM010008019.1 coordinate 28,628, forward strand.
TGATAGGTGCAAAATGAATTATTTGGCAGATGAATTATTTTTATATAGAAATAAAATTAGAGATGAATTAAATTTCAATTACAGTTTTAAAACATAGATTTCATAACACATATTATTCATTAAATCGAAGCTGATAATGGGGCTATGCTTGCTATCTAATATTTTTTCTATGCATAATTTTCATATTTTTAGAAGGTCATGGAATCAACTTTTTCTCAGAAACTTCTTGGTGGAATGATACATTTGTCCAGTTTCCAAATGATTGCCAAAAATAATGCTTTAGATCAATGCACAACACAGCCACTAAGGACGAGAGAGAGAATATAAGAATTAGGATAATACACAGCTACTTATTTAAAGTTTCACAGAATTTACTATTGCAATATTTCCCCACTTGCTGGTAGAGATCTTCTGAATGTCCAACCAAATTTATAATCATTTAACAAGTGCATTTAGTGTCCAGGACTTCTTTTGATTGCAGCACCAACATTTAGTAGTGCTTTTTTATGAACTGTGCAGTCTTTTTTCTTCTGGTCATCAACTGCTGTAATACCTTTTTGGTGAAAGTACCTCTTTCGGTATTTTTCATTACTGTTTTCTTAATTCTGTCAGAGTATGGCCCCTCCCACTGCTATTTGCAATAAGCTCTCCCCAATTACAGCTATCCACCCTATCAGGTTTGGCAAAGAATTACTAGGGAATTAGAGCAGTCTGCTAGGGCAGGAGTTTCCAACCTCTGGGCCGCAGAGTGGGCTGTGAGGTATTTGCAAACGGTCCACAAAAATGGCAGTTAAATGTGTTTCTCAGCATTTCAAGTAATGCACCCATAGAAAGCAGAACTCCGAGGCAGGTAGATCCCTAAAGAACAATTGGATACATCATATTCTGTATATTTGGATTCTGAAAGTTCTGGCAGTTTTCACCAGATTAAAAAGTAAAAATTCCCCCTTCCCCCAAGTCATCAATCACACTGTCCAACAGAGGTGCTGGCCAGTTGCTTGGTTACTTCACTCCTCCTATCTCCAGCCACCTGTTGGAATGTCCTTGGTTCCCACAGGAAAACTTTTTGTTTTGACTACAAACCCCCAGCTATCTATCTTCCCCTCCCTGTCCCTTCTTCTTCCTTGTGGCAACCCTGAAGCCTCAAAGGTGGCCTCAGTCAGGTTTGCTTCAGGGTTGACAGTGTGGGCATGAGCATTCCCACACATGAGCAGCAGGCGAGCGCATGCATGCATGTCCATTTGTGTAAGTGGCCAGCTGGTAAGCATTATAATTGGAATAACTTTGCAGTTATGGTGATTTGATATTAATATCGTATTATCACTCTGTAATATTTTAGCCATACAAATAGTTTACTAAAGCAAACTTACCTCTGTCAAAGAAAGCTGAATTGTTCCATCCTTTCCCTTATCTAGTATCTGAAACATTTCTGAGTAGCAAAACAAGAGCAGATGTTAGATTTAAGGTGTGATAAGCCAAAAATGAATAACTAAGGATGAATGGAAGTAATAAAAAACCTGGCCTTCAGAATCTGAAGTTCAACTACTTCTAGATAAGGTTTTATATGATAGTCATATATGTTTATATGGGGAAAAACAAACGGGAAAGTTTCTTCTATGGCAATGTGAACTTATTTTATTTTATTTTAATTAGATTTCTATGCCGCCCTTCTCCCAGAGGACTTAGGGCTTACAATCATGTTAATCATAAAAAATATAAAAACATATACAAGACAAACACACACAAGCAACATAGACAGCAACAGTTAAAAGAGTGGCAAACAGTAGAAATGTTAAAGATTTAACAGTCTAAAAACAATTTAAAAACCGTCAGCCATAGCCTGCTTAGTGGAACAACCACATCTTCAAGTCACGGCGGAAGGAGCAGAGGTCGGGAGCAGTCCGAAGCTCCATGGGTAACTCATTCCACAGGGTCGGCGCTCCCACAGAAAAAGCTCTCCCCCTGGGGGCCACCAGCCGACATTATCTGGCTGAGGGCATCTTGAGGAGGACGATTGTGGCAGAAGGTGGTCCTGCAAGTACCCTGGGCCTAAGCCATGTAGAGCTTCATAGGTTAAAACCAGCACCTTGAAGTGTACACGGAGGTCAATCGGTAGCCAGTGCAGTTCGCGCAAAAGTGGCGTAATATGGGAGTAGCGCAGTACACCCATTACCACCCACGCGGCCACATTCTGGATCAGCTGGAGCCTCCATATGCACCTCAAGGGCAGTCCCATGTAGAGGGCATTGCAATAGTCCAGCCTGGAAATGACAAGGGCATGAGTGACCGTGCATAAAACATCTCGGTCTAGGAAAGGGCGCAACTAGCACACCAGGTGAACCTGTGCAAAGCCCCCCCTGGTCACGGCCGTCAGATGATCTTCCAAGGACAGAAGTGAATCCAGGAAGACACCCAACTTGCAAGCCCTTTCCGAGGGGGCCAAAGCCTCCCCCCCATCAAAAGCGATGGGTTCTCTTGGACTCGAGATGAAGAAATCCACAGCCACTCGGTCTTGGAGGGATTGAGCCTGAGCCTGTTTCTCCCCATCCAGACCCGCACCGCTTCCAGGCACCGGGACATCACGGCAAGGGCATCACTGGGTTGGTCATTTATCTTTTTTTTTTTTTTAATCAAAGAGCAGTATTGCCTAAAACCTCTAAAGATCTTCCTTTCAGTGCAGGGTTAACTGAAAAGTTATGTCTTTAAAGTAAATTGGGTCAGACAGACTAATCAAGAGAACAAGAGCGATTTCATCCAATAACCAAAACTAAAAGACCCTGAGGAAGATGTTGCTCCTAACTTCAAATGTGGAGATCAGGCAGGCCTTGGGCTTTAATCAAATTGACTCACAGATTTGTTCAAGTGGAAAACTTTTAACTTGGATGCCATTGTGTATACGTGAGATTCTGTGCATGTATTATATAAATTCTCTGTCATGATTTTCCCTTTTTAAATATCCAAAAGCTTTTCCATATATTATAACAAATTGCTCTTCAACTGCAAATAGGTTGGACCTTCAAATCTTTAAGTAATAACACTGATCTCAGAATAAAATATTGCCATCAGTATTTTAGGCAGCTGCTATTGCCTCATTGGAACTTTGTAAAAGAATAATGTGTCTTCAATATGTGTCTGTATCTGCTTTGCCGGACAGAATGTTTGGGATCTCGCCCTGTTATCTAATATATATAGAAATATTTTACAATAGTTTTCAATCACTGACAGAGGTATTTTGTACTCAGGTCAAAATACCTGTTAGTAAAAAATTCTTGCTGGGAGATGCAAAGCAGTAGGAGATTACCACTACCACTACCCTTCTTCTTTTAAGAATACTTACTGAACAAGCATTCTAGACGAATCATACAGGCCACAAAGCCATCAAAGTCAATGGCCATCTTGCTGCAGGAATAATGAGTAATTATATTTTGCTGGATTTTGTCACTGAGAGTGAAACCTGTGGAGGAGGAAAGACCGTAATTAAAACACAGGCATGTGATTGTGCTGATCCTCCATAATCTAATTCTGCCAGTTCAGTACAGTTTAGAACAATGTTTTTCAAACTTGACCACTTTAAGATGTGTGAACCTCAACTCCCAGAATTTCCCAGCCAGAATTCTAAACAGATCTTACTGGGTGGTTATTCCTCCTGATAAGTATGTATATTCTTGGCAAAACTATCCCCAATATGAAGCTTTTCTGGTAATTTGGGACTGCAATTATTAGGACTTTCAGCCATCTGGCTACTGACCATTTTTACAGGTTCTGAGGTATAATGGACCTAGAGGAAACCAGGTTGAGGAAAATATGTTAATTTTAAAAGTAGATCTTACTTGGAGGCTTGTGAGTAGAATGTTTACTTAAGACTCCTATCCCTAACTCCTATTTTTTTCTCCATTGATTTTTGTTCACTGAATGCACCAGGACAGAGGCGTGAATAGGGAAACCTAAAAGAATGAAAACTGTACTTGTGGAATCATTTTTTCCACCCCAGTACTACAATAAGGGGAGAAAGCACACCTGTTGGCATTTTCTATTTGCTGCAGACAGAAAATTTGGGGATTCAGATTCCTGGAAGAACAATGCTAGTGAAGATTTTAAGAGCATTAATTAACTGGTATGCCCCAATAACTCCAGCTCCCAGTGTACTTCCTATATAAAGCTGAGCATTTAGGAATTCTAATCCCAATCCATCTGAAGAGTGCTAAACTGAGGAAGTTTGCTCTATAATATAATATTTGCTCTATTATCTCACATCTTTTCTTCTGAACCAGTCATGGATCTTAAATTCCCGCATCAAGCCTTGAAAAGGAATCCATCATAAACTACTTCACAGGATTTTCCCCGTTCTTCTGTTTGAAGGATAAGTACCTAATTAGAATAGCTTTGATACATCCAGTCCAGTGAAATGGGACCTCTGGATGCAGGGAATCAGTTTCATACAAAACACACTTTTTTCAATGTTTGAAGCTTAATTTAAGTGCCAGCTGCAGCTATCATTTGCTGGTCTAGATGGATAGATGCATTTATTGAAAATCAGCATTTTCCCTCTGGAGAATCTTTTTTTTCCCCTGAATGGATACCCCTTTACAAAGAGTTCTGAGGCACTTTGAAGATAAAATACCATTAGCTATTAGGGCCTAGCTGGAATCCAGTGCATGAATTATTCTTCTTAGTTGGCAGAAATATATACCGGTACTTCTAATTGATCCAATGATTATGATATATAAAGTTACAATATATTTCCACTCTGTTACTCTATTCCAGGCATTAATTCAAGGATAAGTGGAACGGCCATTCAGGCTGGCCCTGCATCCCAATGTGCTGCATTGATTTGCTGCATTGCATATGAATATGAGGTGGAGGTTTCTTGCCACCATACAGAAGAAAGTGCACAAGTAAAGTAAGCAGATATCCTGCTTGCAGACCCAATCTATGGTCATTGCTTAGAACATTTGTGGCATATGATACTAGAAGTTTATTTCACCAAAACCCAGGGAGTTTTTTTTTTCTTCAATGCATGATATACTGATACATATGAAAACTGGGTGCAATAAATGTTTAACAAAATATTTGATTAATTTAATGATTAGGAGCTCTTTTTAAAAAGCTCCTAATTATTAAACTCTCTTATGGTGAACTTCAGAGTAAGGCTGATGAATGACAATTGCATGTTCTGTACTCATAAGGAGACACATGGGCTTCTGCAGAGGGAGGCAAGCGATAAAACACATGTGAGAAATGATTGGCCATACATTTTGATAACTACATGGAGCTCCTTTGTATATGAAGGACCCTGATTCGGAGTTCCATGTATGCATTTCTATGCAAGTGTAGATTGTATCTTCCAAGCTGCCTAAATGCACGGATTAAAAATAGCACATGTGTCAAAAAGGAGAGCAGCTGGAGAACAACAGAAGAAGGTCAGCTTTAGAAGAAAGTCTAGGGAAAATATTCTTGGTCCAAGTATGTCCCCTACTGTCCTATCTATGATGACTTCAGGAAAAAAGCACTGATGATAGGCAAAATTAAAGAATCAGATGCAGAATGAATGAATTACCTTTCCATGGACATTATGTCATTTATTAGCAGTCAAGTTGCCCTTTCTTAAAGATATGTATGTTCTAAATTGAAGCATTGGTTTTAATTTAGCTTAACTTCTTTATATGTCACATTTCTTGTTAGCATTATTGTGGTTGGTTGCATAATCACATAGATATTTAGACTGATCTTGTATTTTTATCCACCCATCAAATCCTTCCTGGGCACCTAGGGTAGGGGATAATGTTGAATGACGATGATGATATGCTAGGTTGTTATGATCTGCCTTCGTTAATAAATTACATCCCATAATTCTTTGCAAGCCTGTTGGATTCTGCTTCTGATTCACAGCCATCTTTTCTAGATGAATCAATGAGAAAACATTTCCTAGAGAGAAAAGGAACGGGGGGAATGACTGACCATTCACAAACATACCTGCTTCCTTGAGAGCATTTCTCATTTCACGTGCATCTATGGTTCCAGAATAGTTCGTATCTACTTTTTTATAGATTTCCTAGACCAAAAAAGAGAAAGAGAAAAGCTATTGTCAGCTCTTTCAGCCTAACTGTAGATATATCAGGTCAACTAAGATATTAATGGCTGGTCCAACCAGGCAGGAGAGATAGTTGTTTCTGTTAAGACTGAATGGTGGAGTGAGGATTCAATTACCTCATGACAAGCTGTGTGTCCTGGGAAGTGATTCCCATAACTCAAGTTGCTTATAAGTCAGATGATGAAGTGGCCTTTGAGAAATAACCCCCTTCTATGCCAAAGACTGTGATGCGGAACCGAAGGAAATACTTGAAAGGAACAATAAACAATTCTTTTTTCCCAGCTCAAAAGGTTTCTTATCCAATGATACATTTAAAAGCTATTCTGACCTGTTAATTTAGTAGGGTATTTTTCATTGGCATATTAAATTAAATTACTGATGAAGATGTGTGATTAGTTGTCCTACCAAAGTTTCATAGGATTTAACCAAGTTGTCAGCTGATCTGCAAAATTAGCAACACAGATAATTTCCTATCCTCTCTTGCTGAACTGAGTGCCAGACGGAAGACAACTCTATTGGGTTTGGAAATAAAACTAATCAGATTTTATTCATAATATGAATAAAATGTATATCTCAGAATTACATGCTTATCTCAAATTAGTGCTTTACTGCTCAGTTTTTTTTTTTCATTTTAAGATGACATTATATTTAGGAAAGATTAGTTTGCTTTTTACCAGATATTTCTGAATCTTCATCCAAAGGATCTTGAATTCTACAAGTCCTAGGGTACCATTTCCATCGTTCTGGATAGTGTTAAGGTCTAATTCGAAATTTCAAACACATTTTTCTTAATACTTTTTTACATTCTTATACAAGACATTCTGATCCCAATAAAAATGCATAGTTCATGTAGGCATATAAAGTTTCACCACATATAACAGATTAACAGATTTAACAGAGGGACTTTATAGGTCATCTAGTCTAACCCACCCCCACACTCAAGCAGGAGACCCTACACCATTTCTGACAAATCTCCAATCCAATCCAATCTCTTCTTGAAAACCTCCAGTGATGAAGCCCCCACAGCTTCCAAAGGCAAGCTGTTCCTTTGGTTGATTGCTCTCACTGTCAGAAAATTTCTCCTTATTTCTAGGTTGAATTTCTTTTTGATCCGTTTCCATCCATTATTCCTTGTCTGGCCTTCGGATGCCTTTGAAAATAGCTTGACTCCTTCCTCTCTGTGGCAGCCCCTCAAATATTAGAACATTGCTATCATGTCTCCCCTGGTCCTTCTCTTCACTAGTACCAGCCATGCCCGGTTCCTGTAACTGTTCTTCATATGTTTTAGTCTCCAGTCCCCTAATCATCCTTGTTGCTCTTCTCTGCAATTTTTCTACAGTCTCAACATCTTTTTTTATAGTGTGTGGTATTAGTATCTCACTTGATCTTGATTGTATCCCTCTGTTAATGCATTGGCATTTTGGCTGCCACCACACTCTGCTAGCTCATATTTAACTGCTTGTCCACTAAGACTCGCAAGATAACATTCTTCCTGTTGCTATTTTTTTTAAAAATAAAAGTGGGTTGATCAGACCTGGACTCAATTTGAAAAATGATTATAGAACCACGTGGATTGTATTTTGGGAACAGTAAGAACCAACCACCCCCTGAAAATCTTTTGGTCAAAGACAAAAGTTAAAACCTACTTTCTAGGTGCTCAAGTCCATTTGGATATTATCAAACTTGGAAAACTGGTTTAGGACTAATGATTACAATTCTCTTACTATGTGAAAAATCAACTATTAGAACTGTTTATGATTTTTCAGACCTCTCTGTATATTTTTATTATGTACACCAAAAACAAGAATATATGTGCCATGAACTCATTACAATTACATTTAGAATATGCACAACAACAACTGCAGTTAGTGCACAAGAGATTATTGCAGAATTCAGGCAAGCATGAATATAAGTCAGCAAGAAAACAACCATGCAGCTGTTAATAAAGTTTTACTATCCTTGCTACCAGACGGTTTAAATCAGTATTCTACTCTACATTTTATGCCACTAGCAAGTGAAGACAGATGCACCAGAAATGAGATGTGTAAATCTTGGCTTATCTAGGCAAAAGTTCACAAGGGAAATCTAGTGAAGAAAGGTAACATTTAAAAGATACATCTAAGAGACTGATCATCTCCTTGCAGGTGTTTATGTTGAATCCATCACTTTTAATGTCTACTCCTATACAATAAAAGAGACAAAAAATATTATTCAAATATTTTTCTGCATCCCATGGTAACACAAGATTTTTAGGCATGTTAATCTCTCCAGTTGAAGCAAAAAAAAGCTTTATTTTTATTAGCTCATTTTGAAGAAAAATACCTTTCAGAAGAAAGACACACATGAATGAGTGTCAAGACAGTTGACACTGTCTTGACACTAGCAATTTCCCATTCCATCACAAAAAGTTTTAACGTTATCTTCGGTAATTTTAACAAAAACAAAAGGAATTTGAAAAGATGGCCTAGAAAAATTGTACCTTGAGTGTGTGTATGTGTGTGTGTAAAATAACTAGCATTTTTTTCTTGCCAAACAAGCTCAGACTTTCCTAGGGAACAGATTAGGAATATGCATCCCAATGGCTAAGATATGGCTTTTTGACACGTGCACAGACAACCCATCCTCTCCCAATTATAGAAAAAGGGTTTACTTCTTTAAAGAGAAACAGAAGCTGTGTGCTGAATCTGGAAAACAGTTCTAGGGCCCCAGTACTCTCAGAAATAACTCACTGGAATCCCAGAAAACAAGTGCAGGAAAAGTGAAATAGAACAGAAGTTTTGAGGAACATTATTTTGGAAGGAAATTGGTAACTGGGATTTTGTATTAGATGATGAAGACTAATATGTCCAATTTCAAGGCTGCCTGCCTCCTTGATTCTTGGCAAATCAAAGAAGTATTACATATAAAAAGAGAAACTCTATAGCCATGATGACGAACCTATGGCACGTGTGCCACAGGTGGCACTTGTAGCCATATTGCAGGGCATGTGAGATCAGCTCCAGCGCGCATGTGCACCGGCCAGCTGATTTCTGGGCCTTCTGGGCCCTCTGGAAGTAGGGAAACAGGTTGTTCCCTGCCTCTGGAGGGCCTGGGTGGTGGTGGTGGTGGGGAAGGCCCGTTTTTCTCTTTCTCCAAGCTCCAGAGCCTTTCTAGGACCTTGGGGAAGGCAAAAATGGCTTTCCTCACCACCACCACCACCACCACCACCCGCAGGACCTCCAAAGGCAGAAAATGATCTTCTTTGACAACTTCCAGTCCCACTTCCAGGTCATTTCCTGCCTCCGGAGGTCCTCCAGGGTGTGTGAGGAAAGCTGTTTTTGTCTTCCCCAAGCTCCTAGAAAGGCTCTGGAGCTTGGGGAAAGAGAAAAACAGGCTATTGCATGGTAGGAGCAGGGTGGGAGGGG
>JANHFM010008019.1:99596-120940 GCA_032468115.1 Grayia smithii
GCTAAGCATTATTTTCCCTTCATGAAAATCCGTGAGTGAATGAGAATGATATCACAAATAGTAAAATACTATTAAGATTAATTAAAGTCCTGTTAAGAGACGAAGCAATTCATCCACAAGCAACATCAGGTACAGCTGTATTCAATATAACAAGCATTAAATACTCAAGAATGCCTCAGTATAAAAACTGGTGCCAAAGTGCCAATGAAATGGTACTTGATGCATTTCTGGAATGAAGGTATTCCAAAATTAGAAAATATATCATCTTCTGCTATCATTTGATTTATTTCTTTTATAACAAGAAATGTTAAACTGCCTTTCCTATTTTTAATAATATTTGATATTTACTTGAAGCCTGGATCCCCATCAATATTCACAATGCTCTGTTGTGGCCTGTTGGCCACCAGCCCCTCCAGCAACTGAGTCAGATGTTTTGCCTAATTTTATTTAACGTTATATTTAACATATTTTTTTCATATTTTAGTATGTTTCATTAATTTTTTTAGATTCAAAAATATAGAAGCTACCGTGCTTGAGACAAAATATTAGCATTGAGTTTGATCTGAATTTCAGTAAAGTTATTGGTCTCACAGAGATCCTAGAAGTAGTCAAATATGGTATGGCTATAATTCAGTGGTGCATTTGCTCAGGTCCACTTGCTTTGAAAAAAAGGCAAAGGTGGTAGAAAGCATCCTGGGAAACTAGGGAGGAGATGGGAAGGTGGTCAGTCCCACTAGTTCAACTTTTGGAACTTGGCGTCCAACATTTGAGGGCATCTCTGGAATATACTTTTAAAATTCCAAATATATCCATCACCCAGTCTCACCAGTTCAACTTCTGAGTCTTGGCCTGCTGACATTTGAGGGCATCTCTCGAATATACTTTCCAAATATAATTTCCAAATTCCAAATATATCCATCATCCAAAATTTAGGGACATCCTTCTTTAGAGTGTGCATGTTAGCTTTTTGAAGTAGACCAAGCCAAGAAACAAAGTCCATAAATGTGACTGGGGCTCAACATAGAGTCTTGAAGGCCTGACTGTTGCACTGAACTTCTTTCTAGTGCTTTCTCTGTTCTCCAGGCAGCCTTAAGAGATGCTTTTGTTCTTGTAATCATTTCTGTACACTGTAGATTCTATAAGGTCATCTGTATACAAATGCTTGTGTCCACTGAAAGCCACAAATCATATGGCTGTGTATAAGGATATTCATCCATTCATTTCTTTCTCTATTTTGTCATCTTAATTTTTTTTAAAAAAACTATTGTTTTAGGATTTTTCTGTTTGATTGTCCAGATAACCAAAAATGGCAATGTTGCAAGTATGTGCCTTTTCTGTGGATAGTTCTCAAAATACTTTTCCACAGGTGGCTCACTGCATTTTTAGCTTCACCCTGCCCCAGTTGTGTTCCTCTTCCTATCTAAAAATCAATCATCTTTTTTGTGTTAACTCATCTAATTATGTTTATTTGTAGAGTTGTTGATGATGAAATTGAAGCCAATATTGAAGAGGTATGTTAGCTAATATGAATACTTGTTTTGACTGTAGTCAGGCTGCATAAACCAGAATTCCCAGTTAGTCATACTAGTTAGGAATTCTGAGAATTGTCTCATAGTTCTTGTCTTGTCTACTTAGTATATTTGGTATATCAGTATATCAGGTGAGATGGGCACCTTTGTGAACATTTTGTGTTCAAGTTTGTTGTACCTCTGAACATTGGTCAAACTGCAGAAACACTTGTTTCTGATGTTGATTGATCCAGAAAAACATTTGATTCATGGGGAGGAAGACTAAGTAAGACTTCACATTAGTCTTTGGGTTATAAAAGCTAATTCTGCAGTATTACACTGTGAAAGGTGACTTATAAAACTTTCCACTTTCAAGAAGACATAGAAATAGCAATGTTAAAGGACAGGCATGTTCAGAGGCAAAACAAAAGATATGCTAAATACATTTAAGATGCATTTTCTTCTTTATGAAATAGCAACTTCAATAAGCAGAAACTTTTAAAATTTTCTTTCACTTTCCTTCGCAATTCTTTTCCTTCCTAGAAAGAACTCACTGAAGATGAAATTGAACCCAATTTTAAGAAATTATTTAAACAATTAGCTGGAGAGGTGAGTAAATGAATGTTCCATGGGGAAAAATACATAGCTCTCTGAGCCATCTATGGCTGAAGTAATATTCTAAAATACCACTGCAGAATATGGCTTGATGAGAATAATTTAATTAGTTTCAGAAATAATATTTAACACACATGTTCTTAACGCTATCTTTATCTCACCTTTTACCAGGATGCTGAGATCTCAGCCTTTGAACTGTGTAATATTCTGAAAAAAATATTAGCAAAACGTAAGTACTTCCTTCTTCCCTTTTTTGCTTTAGCCTTGCCTGTCTGAGGGTTCTCCACAGAGTCTGTGCTGTAATTCCCATTAACCCCTGTATTATTGGATTGAAACCCCAGAATTCGTTTGGGGGATGAATAAGCTGGAGAAAAATTAGTTTGAAAACATGCTGTCAGTAGTCATGAATGGGTTCACAAGACCAAAAACAGCTTCTCCTTAAATGCTTAAGAGCAAAGGAGATCCAGAGCATCCCAAAATGTGAGCTGTGGGCCAATTCCTATGCACTTGGATTAATTATGTGAGAGAAAAAAGAAGTCAATTTTGAGAATATTTTATTGTCATAGGAAGCCAGCTAAATCAATTGGACAGGCTATGCATGGTTTTCCCAGTAGTAATGTATGGCTGTGAGAACTGGACCATAAGGAAGGCTAAGTGCCAAATAATTGATGGTTTCAAATTGTGGTGCTGAAGGCGACACTTAAGAGTCCTTAGACTGCAAGGAGATCAAATAATCAGTCAATCTTAAGGAAATAAACCCCAGCATTTCTCTGGAAGGATAGTTACTGAAGCTGAAGCTCAAATACTTTAGCCGTCAAATGAGAAGAGAGGACTCGTTGGAAAAGATTCTGATGTTGGGTAATATTGAAGGCCAAAAGAGAAAAGGATGGCAGAGGATGAGATGGTTAGATAGTGTCATCAACACAGTGGGCATGAATTTGGGCAGACTTAGGGAGACACTGGAGGATAGGGGGGCCTGACGTGCTATGGTCCATGGGGACACTAAAAGTTGGACATGTTGGTTCCTTCTGGATATGCAAACTCAATATTTATTTGTACTTTTCTTGAAGCACTAAATTTCCAACCTTCTGCATGTCCATGGAATTTGATTCAATGAATCAAAGCATTTACTTCTTTTTCCCTTTGATTTTAATACTGGATGATTGTGAACTTATCCTGTTATTTGAATCTCATATGTCTGAATCAGGGGTGGGTTTTACTTACCTTTACTACCGGTTCTCTTCCTGCACACACGTGTGTGATTTGCACGAGTGCACGAGTGAAGCAAGCATGCGCTCCTAAAGCGGACTACCGCACATGTGCATGACATTTTTCCCAGGAAAAACTTCGAAATAATGGCTCTGTGCATGCGCAGATCGCTATTTTCGGGGGGGGTTACCGAAAAAAAGTAAGTTCGGGTGCGTGGATGGGCCCGGGTCCAGGCCGCGGAGAACTGGTTCGGTGATGTCACAACATCACCACTACTGGATTGTGCGAATCGGACCAAACCGGGAGCAACCCACCACTGGTCTGAATGTCCTTTGTACAGTTTCAAACAGAAATAATTATAGCTGAGCCTGCCCTTTTTGCTGAGTATGTTACTTTTTTGGCTCATTGTCATAGTTGTAAGGATTGAAAATCAGAAATGAGACTTCTTAGGTTTATCATATCTAAGAAGCAAACTTCTGGATAATCATTAAATGCAAGAGTAGAGTAAAAGTTATCTCTATTTTTTGCTGAAATCTTATCATTGTCCTTTTTATTTGCGGCACAGGTAATAGTAGACTTTAGAATTTCTCAGTCACATTACTGATTGTGAAGCACTCCTTACAACAGAGGTCTTCAAATTTGGCAGCTTTAAGACTTGTGGACTTTTCTGGGAGTTGAAGTCCACAAGTCTTAAAGCTGCCAAGTTTGGGGACCCCCGCCTTACAAGAAAATCATCTGACACTTTATTGTTGTTTGATTATAGGCAAAAGATCCTTTTTAAGGGATTTTAAGTGATATGGTTAAAATGTTCTCTTCTCTTGGTGTGGTAACTTTATTTTTTTTTTCTTTGCCATTAATTGAATTGTATATTCAAATATTACAAGCCACCTTTCTAAAATCAAAGCCTTTAGTGGTAATAAAGCAACTATTATAATGCTCCAGTAGTAAGATATTGTAAGAAAAGATAATAATTCATAAAAGCTTTAAAACCTCATTAAAATGTAATTTGGCCAGTTTGAAAACAAAACATCATATGTAGACAAAAGCAACATACCAGTAATTAATAAAGCACAGCCATTAAACTTTATGAAAGAAAACCTTTTAAAATTTTGCTAGCAAGGGAGGTGACTTTGTGCTTGAAAAAGCCTTATTCTTTAACAACTGTTAATTTATTAGTGAAATAAAAGACTAATAGAACCTTCAGCGTGGGTAAGAGATGGAAGTTATCAGTGCTTAAAATTAGCTTTTTTTAAAAATGAAATAGAACTAGATGAATAGAATAATTGCAGGACTAGTGAAAGATTTTAAAGGCTTAGGAAGATTTCTGTGTAACAAATTTGCTTTTTTTCTTTGCAGGTCAAGATATTAAATCTGATGGCTTTAGTATTGAAACTTGCAAAATCATGGTTGATCTATTAGATGTATCCTTCAGTGTATGTTGTACATTTTCTGTTTAAGGCTCTAGTAGGAAAAAGGGGCAGCAAAATTATGGATGGTCATTAAAGCAGTATGATGAAGATGAACCTGGTAAGAGAATGGTCAAGAGTTTATAGTGCGCTTTTTGAGTGTCCTGGTTAATGAAATCCTTTTCGTAGTTAAATTCTTCTGTATTTAAGAGATGTATGCTGCATCTCACCCCTTGGGTAAATGGATGGGAACATGCCAATCATAGCTGTTTTACTTTACCAGTAGTGTTGGTCTGAAAAAGGCATACTGAGTAGCAGGATGGTCCATGTTGAACTGCCAAGGTTCAGTTCAGATTGTGGCAGGATATACAAGTAATAAGTATTTAGATTGGAGGATGACATATCTATAGCTAGTATGTACATTAAAAAAAACATTTAGTACCAAGGCTAGAAGAGATCTTAGGCTGAGAACTTGGGGGCACACCTAACAAACAAAATAATAATGCTAAGCTATACGGAACATGAGTATGATCCTCATTCTTTGTATGTTCCTAAACAGAGATGGATGCAACTAGTTACTATACTTCTGCCTTTATTCACATGTGCAACGAATATTTTTCCTATACCTAATATAAAGCTTAAATCAGGCAAACCCTACCTGGACTGAAAAATTATCACTAGATGGCAGTAACAAAATACAAAAAATTGTAACATGCCACCATCTATTAGTGGTTTGGACTTTTGAAGCTCAAATTAGGCATATCTAATAATCAAAATCAAAGTTCTTTCTGGAGTTTCATTTTATTGATCTCCCGCACACCCCATCCTGCAGTTTTTCTGTCCTACAATTCTATCTCAGCTACCCAAGATCTTCGCCTCTAATTACTCCACTTGCTTCATTTGGGAACATCTTCCAAAACAAATGTTTAACTGGCAGGCTTATTTATTTATGCAGGATTTGGCTGTCCACGTTGGAAATTCTTGAATCTGCAGTCTCAACAAATCTGGAAGTATCAAGTTAGGAACAAGCCTACTTAATTTTTCTTTTCCAAGCATAAATCCATACAGTTCCTTTTTCTTGCATTTTTACTCTACTATAATTGGTTTTTTTTCCCTCCCTGTCCTTTTCCAATGTCAAATGTTAGATTAATGCTCCTTGGAGAAGGATTTTATTTAACCATTGACATTCTATAACATTGTGAATATACATGATGTTGGGTAAACATGCAATGAAACAATAAGACAAAACAGATCAATTACGTTATTCAGGTAGTCCCTGGCTTGCAACTGGTTGCTTAACAATTGTTTGAGGTTACAATGGACCTGCCCAGAGCTACTTAGAAAACTGTTTTCAGACTTAAAAGAGTTGCCCACATCTCACAGCCATATGATTGCGTTTTGGACAATTGGCAGCTAGATCATTTGCACCTTCCCGCAGTTATATGACTGTAATTTACAATTTGTTGTGGGTTTCTGGCATTAACTTCCAGTTTCTGGTAAAAAAAATGCTTGTTGGGCAAAATGAATTTCCTTAATGACTGTTGTAAAAAATAGTTGTAACTTCAAATCTGAACTTGATGCAAAAATACAAATACAAATTACAAAAATACCAATGCACAAATACAAAGAGCACCCCAACTCTGGCTGCATATTTGATACATCCTTATCTACTATGTACCCTCCATTCCAAGTTGCCCACCCCTCAAATATAGAAAGTAACAAAATGGTTACATAAAAAGGTGTCTATCACATGCCTAAGAATAGATTTCTTTCTACAAAAGTAGCAAGTGTTTAGTAGAAGGTAGCAAATTTGGAGCAACTAAGATTCTGCTCTGTAGGCTGATATGGGAGAATTATAGCCAAAGAAAGCTCCTTCAGCACTGGTGTCAAACTCGTGGCATCATATTGCGGTCGCATGATGTATCGTGATGTTTTTTGCAGAACTGAGGTGGGCATTGCCTGCACGTGTTACATCCGGCCCACGGGCTGCCAGTTTAACATCCTTGTACCTACAGTGAGAGAAATGGGGATTTTTTTTCTGTTTAAATTGGAAATTTCTTTAACCAAAGCAGACTGATGGAAGTGGTAAACTGGGGCTGAAAGAATTCCACATACTTTGGACAAAGATTCAGAAATACCAGGTAAAATTGGACCTTTAAATAAATTAATGTGGGTAATTTTGATTGTTTAAAATCTACTCTAGCGACTTGGATCATGTAACTTGGATAGGTTTCCTGGTGCCAATAGTGTCATTAATGTCAAGCAAGATACATTATTGCTCTGAGTGCATGAAACTTAAGTAGCATTGGGTTTTATAGTAGAAAGTGCAACTTGTTCATTTACTGGGGAGTGCTGGGAGTTGAAGTCCACACATCTTCAGGCTGTCAGGGTTGAGAAATATTGATTTAAATATTATCCCATCAAACTTATAGGGCCCAAGATTGAATCTCCGGAAGAAAAAAAACACTTATTTTATCAAGGGAAGAAATGTGCATGAATGATGAGGAAATAAAAGGGGCTATTTGCATGTTTTCTTTTCCTTTAGATAATGTAGTATTTTTAATAGGGAAAAATGTCCTTTTTTTCTACATTCTGTAGAAAATTTATCGGGATATGGATGTAGATCGTTCTGGCACTATGAACTCCTATGAGATGCGGAAAGCCTTGGAGCAAGCAGGTACTTTTAGATCAAAAGTAGAGATTACCAAATGATTAAGGCCCAATACATTATAGCATCCCTCATCTGCTTCCAGATGTGGCCCTGAAAAGTTGCAATACCCCATAGGTAGAATAACATAGCCCAGTTTCCCCAACCAGATGTCCTCCAGATCATTCTTTTATCACCTCCCACCATGCCAGTGGGTGCCATAAGAATGACAGGAAGCATAATCCATACAATTGAAAGACACCTAATTGGATAAGGCTGGAAAAAACAATTTCAACACTTGGGTAAGGCTTGTAGCAATATTTAAGCTTCTGCTTATGTGATCAGAATGTTTACCTTAATATAGTAAAATGTTTTAAAGCATTTTACAGCAGCTCCTTCTTGCTTTGTATTCAGTTGCACCAAGGATGCATTTGTAGCAGTTAGATGTTTGCTTGTATTTCAGGATTTAAGTTGGATTGCCAATTGCATCAAGTCATTGTGGCCCGTTTTGCTGATGAGCAGCTGATCATTGATTTTGATAACTTCGCTAGGTGCTTGATTCGACTGGAGACTTTGTTCAGTGAGTATCTTTAATTTAGGCTGGTGATCTTAAAATAATGCTTTTGTTTCGTTTTTAACTTCACTGAATTCCAGATAGGCATATGAACTGCTTCCTCGCAACAAGATTTGTAGCAATAAAGTACATGCGCAATTCTTAAAATATAAAGAGCACTTTGCAAAAATAAATAAACTGATTTCCTAGGTTTAACTAACAGGTTGTAATTATTTATGAAATTGAACAATGCTTTACATTCCCATAATTACACATCTTAGTTTAATTACAGACTTTTAGGGGCAGGTCTAATAGTTAAGAGTAGTAATTTTCTCCCTTGTTTCTCTTGATGAAATAGTTTTTGCTGCTTTTTTCTTTCTTGTGAGAAACTGATGAACTTTATTAATTCAAACTCATTTTTTTATCCCCATGTAGAGATATTTAAGAAACTGGATACTGAGAAAACAGGAACAATACAGATGAATCTTGTCACTGTAAGTTAGCAAGCCTGTCAAAATCTAATGACACAAAGTCACTTTGGAGGAAAAGCTCCTTTTTGTGTTTCATGGTTTAAAACAACATTGAGTATGCATATTGTTTATAAATCAGGCACTGGAAATCTTCTATTAGCTAAATATCTAGTTCACAGATATGCAACGTTTCTTTATTTACTCATTAAAGTTGCTAGGGACTAAAAACACAGAACAGGAAATTTTGAAAAACACTAAGATGGCAGTTTCCATGCAGCTGTGGCTGACATGTGACAGGCTATGCCTCAGGAGAGCAGATTGCCATAATTAAGCCTTATAGCAGAAGAAACTCATAAAAACTCATGTTTTTTCTGTGCTTGCCTACATAGACTCCATAAACTGATAATGCTTACAGGTTTAATTATATTAAGAAAATATTAATATACTACTCATTACATGTATTAAAATAATTCTGGACTACACTCCATCCTCCATAAGTCAAACTAGTTCATTAATCTTTCACATACTTTTCTTGATGAAAAAATATTTTGGCAAATATAGAAACAACTCAGCCCCTCTGCAGCCCTAAAAGCAGAACCATGAATTTGTTTTTGTGGCTGCTATTTAAGCACAGCCTTGTTCATAAATGCACCAGAGACAATGCAGCATTTCAGCAGACTCGGGGAGGGAGTGACAGCGTTAGATAGCATGGATATATCTTGTGCATTCTTAATTTGAAAATATGCATAACCTAATACATGTCATTACCCTGAAAATTGAAGATCTTTTAAAATGCTGTAATTCATTATGTAGTATCAAGATATATATTCTACTTGAACACAAAAGAGTAGATGACAAAGAATGAAGCAGATAATATAAATCAGCTCCAGAAATTGTGCAGCTATTAGCTGTATTCCTCAAACATTCTGTACCAGAAAGTTACTGCTGTCAAAAAATGTACTCAGACTCCCTCCCGAGCCATGTTCAGAGTTTTCATAGATTAAGAAACTAACACTATGATGTTACCTAGCAAGGGGAGGCAACCTAGCATCCTTTATGCATGTTTAAAACTTCAACCCCATCAGTCCTTCTAGTCTAGCCAGTAGGAAAGCATTATGAGAGATTGCTAGCCTATGGTATAAAATTAACAATCTGCAAAACATCAGTATTTGTAAGCATAAATCAGAGGAATTCATATGTAGGATTGGGGCTTTTATGAAATGTAGAGGTTTTCTGACTATTGTATTGTCTACAGATCCAAGCAAAAAAGTACTTAATTCTCCCTGTAAAGCAACGCTAGTCAAATTTGTCTAGAATTTGTAAGAGTATCAAGTTTGCTTAGTTGACTCAAGCCTTTTTCTACAAAGAATTTTATTTTTGAAAAAAAAAATAAATTTTATCTAAATTGTCATATATTTGTTTCAAGATGCTTATAGCATGTTTTTCCTTCTCTTCCACAGTGGTTGTGCTTTACTACCATATGAGAAAGCAATGAAAAAATGTTGAAAAGTTCTCGGGAATAGACAGGGAACATATTTAACAAGGGCTTACTATACATCTTGTGCTTATTGTGAAGCTGCTAAAGGAGAGAGTATTGAAAAAACAAAGCAACTGCCAAATAATCTCAATATATTAGCTGTAACTTTTTTTTGTAATACTATAGTATTTGCTTAAAGTCTTACAGATTTGCCATAAGGTAGATTTCTGGGAGTTGTCATTCTATTATTTCTAAGAGTATTGGGAATGGCTGCATTTTCTATTAGAAATTAGCTTTGTATTACAGATTATCTTAACCAACTGAAATCTGATTCATCAGTAAATAATGCTTTTGCCATTCAAATAAAAGATAGTTCATAATGCTCTCAGATCAGATTTCCTTTTCTCTTTTGTCTCTTCTCTACTGTTCAAATAAATTACAAATTTTGAGCTTTTTCAGGAAGATTTTTTTAAAAAAATTTTTTAGCAGTGTAACTTGAATATACATTAGTTGTAAAGTGTGACATTATGTGACCACATCACTTAGCATCAGCAATCCTTTTGATATTGTTAATTGAATTCCACTAGCCACTTGGTGAAGAATCACCCTGATCCAATTCATTCCCAGCTCGGTCCCTCCCAGCCCTGAGCTTTGGTAAGGCAACAGACTGCTTGCTCTTGAACTCTCCCCATCCGCCTATCTCCCTACCATCTGTGCCCTTTTGACCACTCTGCACAGCAGCATTCTTTGGCAGCAGTGATGGGGCTGAAGTATAGGCCTGGGGCTTTCAGCAGCCTCAGCTAATCACCATTGCCCTCCCTCTACTTCAGCTCCAGTAGTACCGTTGTTGCGGGGTGCTACTTCAAGCTGTGGCAAGCCACAAGGGACCAGAGTACAAAGCCCCAGCCACCCTGTGCCTTGTGCTCTACAAGCTCTGCATCTGAAGTATGCCCGGACTGACCCTATGCAAGAAAACTATTGGCTGTGCTAGGCCTTCTTTCTGAGCCTATGCACACTGTTCTGGAGGTAGATGGAACTGAAACACCCCTGCTGTTGTAAGTGTTGTGACCTAGGCCCAAGTAGATGCAATTAGTCCTAAACAAACTTATTTTATTAGAAGAGCTGAGAAATACTTCATTTTCTGGATATGACTCTTCCCATAAAGTTGCTTATCATATACATGTGTGTGTATACAGTTATTATACAAACTTCTTTTCAGACTTCGTCAGTGCCAACACATATTTTTGTCTCTAAAGTTTAATTAAAAAATGAATGTCCAAAGGAATAAGGGCCACAGGATGCTTGATGCAATTGGGGAGATTACCATAATTCAAGAAGATATGATCTTGTCAATAATAGATATAAAGCAATTTTAAAACAAACCATTTCTTTTTCAGATATCTTCCTTCTGTTATACCCCCATATAACCCTCTATACAATCTAATTGATCAGGATAAAGTAATAGAACTTAAATGTCAAAAGCAATGTCATTTTTATAGTTTACGGGTCACAGAAAAATATCCCTGATACCAAGAAATGCTGACAACATTGGAAGTCACACATTTTAATCTTTATTGTGCTCACATCAGCACATGAGAACAGTTCAATGACAGGAGCACTGAGTATTCAAAGAGTAAAAACAAAGTGGTATTTTCTGAAGCAAAAGTTTAATCACAGTTACGGAAAAGATAGTTGTAACAAAATTTGTGAGATGCAAAAACTGGCTTTTCTATGTTTAATACCAAAGTTACAAACATATTGTTTGTAAGGAAAAAAAAAAACCACCCCACATAAGCTACATCACATGTGACATATTTCAAATACTTTGGAATCCTAAAATGCTACTGCACTTAAAATTATTGCTCGAAGAACTGCTTTAGATTCCTTAATTCAACAGATTTCATGACATTTCATCCCATTAGCTCTGCTACTAAGACATTTTAAAAGCACAATGTTACTAGTTTCTATATGAAAAGGTTACCTGACTTAACATTGCTCTGTTTCTACAGAATGTAATGAAAAAGGTTTAAGAGAGACTGTCTGGAGCAATTGTTGGGTTCTATCTTACTAGTAAGTTACAAAAGGGGCTGGAAAGAAAGCTACTGTAGAAACAGAGAAGGCAGTGATTGACCATCAGGGCTAATTTGCCTAAAGGGGAAACTAACTCATTGCTTGAGAAAATAGCATTGTAGAATTTCTTCTATAATTTTTATCCTTCATATGTTTTCAAGGTATATTCAGCCTTGTTTTTATATCACATTATTACCAAAGGAAGTCTCACAGATGCATTTCTGCAGATGAAAAGGAAAACATCCTGCAGTTAATACTTCATAAAATTCTAACATTTTCATGCCAAGCTTCTTTGCCTTGGCTTAATCCTTGGGTATAGCTGGAAAAAAAAGAAAAGAGAGATTGTTGTCTCAAGTACACAAGTCAAGACACTCAGTAATTACTTTAAAACATACCTGAGATGCTCTTCTTGAAGCTTTTTAAAGAACAATATGTACAGTACATGCAGACATACATAAAGATAAAGGTTTCCCCTGTCCAGTTGTATCTGACTCTAGGGGGGGTGGGGGTGCTCATTTCTATTTTTTAGCTGAGGGAATTAGCAGCATTGTCTAAAGACATTTCTGTGATCCTGTGGCCAGTATGCGTATACACCAAGGTGCAACAAACGCTGTTACCTTCCCACCTAAGTAGTACCTATTTATCTACTTGCATTTGCATGATCTGGAGTTGTTTTGTTGGCAGGAACTGGGGCAAGTGACAGGAGCTCATCCCATCGTGCAGCGCTCAGGTCTCAAACCCAGGCTGTCAGCTTTAGACTGACAACCTCAGTGTCTTTAATCCTTGAACCATCATATAGACCACCAAAATCATGTGACCAGAAGTCCAGACTAGGGAGGAAAGAGTGAACTAGAGAGACTCTACAATATCTATTGGGTTCATTTTGAGGATTAATTAAGATTTCAGTGAGTAGATTTGATTCAGGTCCTGTATTTCAGGATTCTTTTAAAAATACATTGTTCCTCTCATAGGTTCCCCAGTTCTTTAAAACGCTAAAATGTAGTTCTGGAATTCATCCTACCTATATTCCAAGAAGCCAAAATATACCATTAGCAAACTTCTTTATGAAATCAATTTGAGCTACAGAAGAGGAGCTGCCATAAGATAGAGATTGCTGATTTTACAACTGCTAAATATTGAACATCCATGACTCTAGAATAAATCATGCTGGCATCCTAATTTAACTTGCAGGAAACCCTGACAATTTGGAAAGTGAGGAAGACCATTGACATAGCCAAATCATTTGTGTAAAGGATATATTCTAACAATTCTAACTATTTCAACCTACCCCAAGCAAGTTCCGTGGCACGTAGCCTTCTCTGTCACTTAGCTGAGCCCACCACCATTCTATTTCTTCTTCATCTTCCCGGCGAAGGACCGTCATGCAATCCCCTCCTTTAATGGATAGCTCATCCTCATTCTGAGCCTCGTAATCCCAGAGAGCATAAATTACTCCTTTGTTCATTATACCCATTTTTTCTTGCACTCCTACAACACACCAAAAAAAAAAAATCAGCAAGTTGTCATAACAAAAATTTATTCCATAATAATGCTAACTATCACATAAATTCTTAACTAAACAAAAAAAGCCAAAAGTCACAGAACTACAGAAAATATAGTTTGGGTAAGAATGTTCAAGACATTATAGGAGCAGCATTAACATAAATACAGTCTCTGCAGATGGATATAAAAGTGACACAAAATCTATCTGCAATGCACGTGAAGATGCATGTGAAGATTTTTAAAAAAAATATTTATTGAGAATTTTACATAAAGTAAGCTAAAATCCAAAAAATAAACGAAAGTTATGAAATATAGCATAATGACTTTCAACCTTCTGTTCAACAGATAATTACAACCTTATAAATCCTCCCTCTTACATATTATACAATTCTCTTCAACCCCTTAGTCATCTTTTTCAATGCAATTTTCATATTTTTTTTCTTTCAGCAAAAAATATAAGTTTTCCAGTGTGCATGTGAAGATACTATCTGAAGTAATAACAAAGCACAAATTTGTGCTATTGCTTCTATCAAATATCCCCATCTCTGTTATACATGAAAGTCCTACATATAATGCATAAGTGTTTCAATGCTTTGCTTTCTGAAGTTCTCTTTATTCAAAAGAAAACTAGAGAAAATGAATTTTCATATATAACAAAGCTATTAGAAATTAAGGGATGGCAAAATAGATAAGAATTTGAAAGAGCTAAACATTTCTGCATGAATTATTCAAATTCAGTAAGATTTCCTGAAAAATGTGTAAAAGGTTTTGAATTAAGATAGTTTCAACTGTTTCAAACTAAAAACATTTTCAATGTTTTCTTCCTATGCAACCCAAAATATTAGAAGATTATTAACCAAGCGTATATGCTATTATTTCTCTGCTATCAAAGAAAGCAAGCCTCTCTAGTTGCCCTGTTTCTGTCAGATATATGTGAAAGTCAAGGTCATTCCATTCTTCAATTCATGAAGAAACAACAACAAACAGTGTAAGCAAGTGTAGACAGATAAAATCTAATTCAATTATATGACAAAAGAATCACTCTGCAATGAATAAAACTCTCCACAAACATTAAAATCCAAGAAGAATTGAAAACAATGTATGATGCAGTAAATTAATCTCAGTTCAAGATAAAAAACAAAACAAAATACTTTTCATGAAAAAAGAAGCGAGTGATCTCTACTACAAGAAAGGAAATTTCAGAGAAAAAGCAGCCTATAAGAGAAAGTCACATCTTCAAAGACGGTGAGCATCAAGTTATCTATTAAGAAGTAGTAAACATGCAAACAGGTCTATAGTGAAATTTGGGATTAGGGAAGTAGAACCAAATAATGCTTTTCATTTGAAGCCACAACATAAAACTTTCACAGAACTTTGGATGCATGGACATGCTGTTTTCTAGAGCTTGAAAGAATCTTCTAGATGTAAAAGAGGAAACCTGGGGGGGAAATACTGCTCTAAGGAACCCCATTTTGGGCACATACCATAAAGAAACTGGGAACACTGAGTGTAGCCTTCTTCCATTTCTTCACACTTGTCTGCTGCCGTCTGCATGTCACTGTATGTTGTGGCAAATACAGCAGCACCCGATTCCACTAGAAATTTGCACACCTGGACATTATTGCAAGACGCTGCACAATGCAGTGGAGTCCTATACATCACAAAAGAAAAGAAAAAAGTAACAATGTTTTGGATCACTTTCCACAAATACCCAGATTGATGGGTACTTGGTGCCTGCTCTTTGGAATGTCCTCCTCCTAGAGATTAGGTTACCCTGAACCCCAGTGTCTTTTTGGATATGGCTATGCCATTAGGTATGGAGATTGGAATATGTGAGAATCCATGAAAAGGTGGTATTGATGGCTGAGACTTCCCCCCTCCCTAAATGCAAAGTGATATCCATTGTGATTATTATTGTATGATTTTAACTACTCCCTGCTGTCACAAGGTTAAAATGGGTACTATATACATTTAAATAAATCTACTGTAATATGAAACATTAATATTAGCATTAAGTGTTGATTGTTGTATGGCTTCTGAAACCTTTACTACTAACAACTGCATTTCCCCAAAGTTGCTTTCTGAAAGCTGTATTGTTTCATCTCTACACCCAAATTCCTCTTTTGCTGAAGACTGTACTGCTGTTCTTATCCTAATGCAGTAACTAAAATCTTTTGCTTTGTATTTCAGAGGTGTTGAAATCACCAACTATTCTAATGAGTCAAGGGCAATTCCCACCCACCTATCCCCATACTTACGAAACAGGAAAATAATTATTTCTTTTCTCAGGCAGAGATAATGAAATGGATATAGACTATCATGTATGTACTACATACCATATGGTGGAAAGTTCCATTAAGGTAACTTACTTATGCTAATTCAAAATACCAAAGAGCATCCTTACCATCCATCACTATCAGCAGCATTTACATTTACACCAAACTGTACCAAAAATTTCACAATCTCTGAGTGACCAGCACAGACAGCATTGTGAAGTGCTGTAATGCCTTCATCATTGGGCAAACTGGGATCTTCAACCTATGCAGCAAAAAGAAGAAAAAGAAAAAGAAAAGGGAATGCTAAATATGCTTTCCATTATGCCAAGTATCATACATAGTATTATACAATTTCTTGGACTGAATAATATCTGAAACTCTTTAGAAGTACTGATCTCATATTCCATCCCTGAAAGTTGCTATAACACACTGCAGTACTAAATGTAGGTCAAGTCAAAGGGAACATGGACTTTATACCTCATAAATAATCCGCTGTACAAGGTCAAATTCCCCCTCAAGGGATGAATCTAGAAGCAAAGCAAGTGGATTGAATTTTACTCGCATTCCGTGACCAATCCTCTCTGAGCCAATTTTGCGCAGGTTTGTTCGCTTACCCTAGAGAAAAGAAAACAATGGTACATAGGAGCTTTTTCACTTAAAATAAAAACAATTTTAGTTAATTTAATTGAAAAAATAATTTAATGTGACCAATTGTTGCATTATATTAAAAGTTACAATTTCTTAATCGATGTACTCAAGTAAAAAAAACTCTGAATAGACTAAGCAATACATATTTCATTCCAGTGAGTCCTAAAAATAGATGATTTCCAAATCTGTCCCCTATTGTCTTAGACATGATTAATTTCAGGAAAGGATCAGTCATTGCCTCCATAACATTTCTTTTAACTCATTCAAGCATTTTCCTGAGCCTATATGGTCACATATGAGCCCAGGAACCACTGCAGCTTCTTTAAGGAACAGCTTAAAAGGAGTTAAAAAGAGGCTACTTCTTTCAAGCATATTTGTAAATCATTAGAACTCAACAGTGCTGTCAGTGAAAAGTTTTTCAGAGATAATGCAGGATGGGATGAGGCAGCCAAAGGGCAGAAATAAAGGAGCTACGAAGCAGCAAATCCTGAAATGTCCCAATGACCATTTAAATAGGACCTTAGTGTATATATAATTCCCAAACAAATAAAGGATAGAATCTTTCTAGTATCAGAAGTAATGTCTGGTTTGAGAAATAGTATGGTGCTATATCAGAAGCAAGTAACACAATTATTAGCATAATATGCATTAGTTATTTCCCAAGTGGGAAAGATTTCACCGCAATACATAATTATACTCAAATATTTGTTGCTAAAATATCATCACTAAAGCAAAAACTAAAAATTAACATTTAAGAATGGAAGCAGGCAAGCAATGTCATCTTCATAGAGTAACCACCAGGAAAAGATTTTTTTTTTTTAAAAAAAAGGGAGGTTAAATTAATACTTTAAAAGACTAATCTGATAAGTAAAGACTGAAGAAGGCTAACGGCTCAGCAGTTTTTGATATTTTAGTTTTTAATATTTGAGCCTGGAACACAAACATAATATGTACCATCTAGATCAGGGAAGTCAACTTAAGGCCCAGGGGGTAGATCCTGTTGGCGGATACTTAGATCTTGCCTGCAAGGCTGCCCTGGAAACAGCAAAGGACTGGCTCACGGTGCCTCTGCCAATAAAAACGGAGCTTGGGAGGTCTGTCTGCGGCTCTCCTTTCACTGGCAGAGGGTTACAGGAGGCTGTCACAGCTCGGGAGCCCATTTTCCCTGGCAGAGTGCTCGGGCTACCACAGGCGCCCCTAACATGAGTGACGTCAAGCTAGCCATGTCCACCCTTGCCCCTCAAGATCAAACACAACCCTGATGTGGCCCTCAATGAAATTGAATTTGACACCCCTGATCTAGATAAAAGGAGTGAATAGCTACCACTGAGCAAACAACAATAATTCAAAACTATAAAAACACCAGTGACATCAGAGTATATTGAAAAGGTAGAATGCAACACAAATAGCCTCGTCTCCTTCACTTTGTTTTGTTTTAGAATCAATAAAATGTTAAGATTTGGAATATCCTAACAGGGTTTGCAGCAAAGTAGAAGTATGCAAATAATTAAACTAAAGCATTGTAAGTATTAAGTATTAAGTATATCCTGATGCTGGCAGTAACACAGCAAGCTACCCAACTTGTATGATAAGCTGAAATTGGAAAGTCTTTATCCTTTTTCTAAAGTGTAGTGTATGTTATAGCACATATTGTACAAAACTATTCCACAGTGAATTTTTAAACATTGTAAGATGATGGCAAATTGAACAAGAGAATGGATGTCCTAAGACACTATCAGAGAGGAAGAAATTTAGGAAACTGGTTTGTTTTTTAAATGCTACAATGGTCTCCCCAAATTGGCAGACTATAGACATATCAGTATTCTCAAGCCAACTTGTATAGTACTTTTTACTACGTTCGTGCGCTTTCGAGTCAATGTTGACTCCTGGAGAAGTTCTTGTAGCATTCTTGCCAAAATTTCAGAAACAGTTTGTCACTGCCTGCTTCCTAAACTGAGAAAGTGTGACTGGCCCGAAGTCACCAGCAGGTTTTATGCCTAAGGTGGCATTAGAGTCTCCTCGTTTCTAGCCTGATGTCTTAACCACTACACCAAACTGATTCGCCACTTCTTATTGTACAACACAGATTATCATGAAGGCATCTAATTATCACAAACTTCATAAACATTTCAAAATGAGGTGTTGACCACATTACTTTTTTACAACAGAGATATTTAACTGAAATGTTTCCACAGAATGCAGTACTGCAGGCTACTTCTGTGGACTGCCAGCTGCCTGCAATTTGACAGTTCAATCTCACCAGGCTCAAGGTTGACTCAGCCTTCCATCCTTCCGAGGTTGGTAAAATGAGGACCCAAATTGTTGGGGGCAATATGTTAACTCTGTAAACCTTAGAGAGGGCTGTGAAGCACTGTGAAATGGTATATAAGTCTAAGTGCTATTGCTATTGCTATGTTCCCACCCCTCCCCCATTCTACTGAAGGAAGAGGAGGAGATTAGTTGAGGAGCCAAACTTTTCCAAAGGGAAATTAAATAAGATAGCATTAACAGCAAATTTAGGATTGTCTTTCTATGATTCATTTGATTCTTCCTTGAAAGTTGAACATATGCAATAACTCCAAACTGATAGCCTTCCAAAAATAATAAATTAAATTAACTGAGATTAAAATGACCTACCACACATTCGCCCCCGTAGAACAGAGCCCGGTTTGCAGAAGAGAAAAGCCTTTTCAGCTTCTAGAGAATTGATGTCAGCTGTAAGCAACTCAGAAGACAACTGAAAAGAATACATGGGATGCTTGCTGAGAGTTCTTTTCAATCTATTTGTGATCCTCTCTAGTGTTTTTAGAAGACGCTGCTGGTTTTCTGCTTCCAGAGAATCATTGCGTTTGTCAGGCAGTGGTACAGTAGCTATGATCAAAAAACAATCATCTTATGCAAAAGACACAGGCATTACAAAGTTAATTAGCATAATGCTCTTTAGACGCATGCAGAAGAATAGAAAAATTCTTCAACCTGTGAAGGGTTCAACATAATTCCTATGGACGTTCTATTTACGAAACACTCAAAATATGCTCCATTTTTAAAAAGGTGTACTCCATATTTCCTAAATAATAAAAAGACAAACGTTTTCATACCAGTGATATTAAAAATTAACTTTATTTTGTGGTCTGACATGGGCATATTTATTTTTTTGTGTCTTTTGACCCGGGAGTTTGCCACATCCATAGAATCAGATGGTAATTTAGGTCGTTGCTCTTCAGAATCTACTTCAACAAAATCATCGTAAGAGTAATCCAGCCGATTTATAGCACCCCAGCCACCCGGACCTGTTGGTAATACAGAGAGAGAGAGGAAAAAAAAAGAAAAAAGAAATATCCCATGAGAAACAAACAACATTTATGAATGGTAACAAGTTGTTCAAGCACAATTGCATTTATTAGGAGAAGAAAAAGGGATAAGCAACAGCTACTGACTTGACAATTTGCAGGATAAGATACAGACATGAAAGGTCAACTCCTACCCCAAAGGTTAAGCAGAGAGGTAAAGTATGAATGAATGAAATACAGACCTGACAATGCTGTTTCTAAGAAAGGAAACATAGTGGGAAAGGAGTAGAGAAATAAATGATGGAAGGTGGTGTTAATTGTTTATTCTTTCTTTCCTGGCCATTTTTCTATTTTTCTTCTTCTAATGTGCTTACCTGGGTTTACCAGGAGCACTGGTCTGAATCAGTTCATTCAGGCAGTCCTCAACTTACAACGGTTCACTTAGTGACTGCTCAAAGTTACAATGTCAATGAGAAAAGTGACTTGCGACCATTTTTCACAGTTATGACCTTTGTAGCTTCCCCATGATCATGTGACCAAATTTCAGATGCTTGGCAAGTTGGCTCATATTTATGACCATTGCTGTATCCCAAAGTTATGTGATCCCCTTTTGGGATCTTCTGACAAGCAAAGTCAACGGGGAAGCCAGATTCACTTAACAACTGGGTTACTAACTCATCAACTCCAGTGATTCACCTAACAACTGTGGCAAGAAAGGTCATAAAATGGGACAAAACTCCCTTAACAAATGTCTCATTTAACAACAACATAAATGTTGGCATCAACTCTGGTCGTAAGTCAAGGACTACCTGTAGTCAGAATTACTATAGGAGACAAGCTGAATATTTCTTTCTTCGGAGCTTATAGACGATAAAGGGCAAGTCGCTTCACTTACCAATTGCAAAGCCATTTTCATAGTCGTAATTATATTCTAAGCAATGTTTCTGTGGCAGATCCTCAAACCTGCAGTCAATGTCATCAACGTCATTGCAAAATGATGGAACCTATAAACCCATCAGGAAAGAGCAGTAACAAAAATAATTAGTTCACCACCGGGTGACACTACACAATTTGCTGTAATTCCCTTTCTTGTCTCATACGACACATGTACGACACATGCATCTAATTTCTAGCTTTGTGGATTAGAAAGATGGCTTCTCTTTCTCTTCCCTGCCGTGGTTTTCCTTGTGTCTGTGTACTCTGCCTATTTTGGTAGAAGGCAGAGCTGACACCCAGGAACCATTTCCCCCTTTGTCCATTGTTGCCTCAGAAAGCTAAGTGTAATAATCTCACACCCAAAACAGCCACAGTGATCAGTCTGCAATCTCTGTCTTCAGACTGATGCTAAAGCATATGGCACAAGCTTTGGGCCTTCCTCATCTCTAGGGTTTTTTATTTTTTGAAAAAAAAAATCAAAGGCTATAACACTTTTAGTGACTCTCTAGTTGGCATAATAGGATTATAGGTAGTTTATTTATTTATTTATTTATTTAATTGAATTTTTATGCCGCCCAACTCCCGAAGGACTCAGGGCGGCTTACAACAAGTATCACAACAAAAAAATAACATCAAGACATTATAAAATTTTTAAAAACGGGTTAAAACAATGGAACCATAAAAAACATTCACATCCTGTCTGGGGCCGGATCTCGCTGAGTCACAATAGCGAGAT
>JANHFM010008019.1:121040-132637 GCA_032468115.1 Grayia smithii
GGTTGACTCAGCCTTCCATCCTTCCGAGGTTGGTAAAATGAGGACCCAGATTGTTGGGGGCAATATGCTGACTCTGTGAACCACTTAAGAGGGAGCTTTAAAGCACTGTGAAGCAGTATATAAGTCTAAGTGCTATTGCTATTGCTACTCTAGCATAATAGCCACTATCCACTACTTTACACTACTTTACATTTCAGTTTGAACAGGGCTTTCAATAAATGGAGTCTGAAGATATTGCACAGCAGCAAAGTATGTCTAGCAATCAATACAGCTGAATTACCTTAGAGAGAGTTATACACTGCAGAAGGGGCACAATAAATCATATTACTTGGTAAGTGTCAAAATTATTGAAGCAGTGTGTTTTTACTTACAGGTGGTAAAGAAAATTGTCCCGTGACTTCAGGAGGTTGCATACTGAATGAGTCCTCTCCCAAGTTCTCTGGTTCTCCTGAAGGATACGGAGGTGGTGGGTAGGGAGGATATTCTTCTATGTATATGTCAATAGGCAAAGGCACATCTAAACTTGGTTCTTCCATTTCAGGCTGAATGAGAGAAGTAATGTCAGAGGTCCCCTCAAGAACACTATCTAGTCCTGAGGAAGGCAGAGAATTAGTATTGGAATCAGAATGTGGGCTTTCTGCTTCCTCTGAAATAGTTGGCTCAGGTGGAGTAGGAATCACTTCTTTTACCATTTCTGAATTTAGGTAAGGATTTGGGATTTCTGTTGAGATTTCAGTAACTGTAGCTGAAGTTTGCTTTGGTGGATATGATGGGGTAGAAATGGTCTCCATAGCAGCCAGAGTTGTCCTCTGGTACAATAATTTCTGAATGTTGGGCCCATTAGGACCTTCTGGCTCAGTAATAGAACTACGTTTCTTCAGTGGTCTTGGTGCATTGGACAGCTTCTTCCGAAGGGCCTCCAGATCAGCATCACTTTGATTTCGGTAAGGGTTTGACAAGAAAGGCAAAAGCTTGGTTGGGCTGAGCGGGCGAGGAATACGTTCTGTTTCATTATTTTCACTGGCCGAAATTGTAGATTCCATTTCAGGCTCTGGACTAGCTGGCTTGCCTTGTGTATTTGAATAATTATTGTCCATCTGCTGCTGTTGGTTTGGGACACCAGCTGCAGCAATAACTGGCTTGCCATATACTAAGGAGCAATTCAGAAAGAAAACCATAAACACTTGGCAAAAAACCTCCCAAACAAATGCACCATGCATACATTCAACCAATTCAATTTATATCAAAATTGATAATATGACTGACTATTCCAATCAGCTATGCAGAGATTTCATTCATTATATCTTTAGGAAATATAATGGAGCATGAGGGATCTCTTTTTTCAGTTCTTGTTCTTTTTAAGTTTAAGCACTGGCAGTGTAGACCACAACAGAAATAGAGGGAAAAAATGTGGTATTGGAGTTTTTTTGACAATTCGACTACAACATGACTTACATTTTAATATTGCCAATAAAAAGCAACTTCTCTCTTAAGCAGTGACAACACATTATGTACATGGTTGAATTATACAGTTGCCAAACAAACCCTGAAGCAAGAGTCAATTAGAAGTAATAGTCTTCAATATTGAGCTGGGCCAAACTTGTTCATACCTAATGCAGACCCACTGTAACCTCTGGAATATAACTATTACTAACATACCCTGCTGATTACAAGGGATACTTAAGCACAATTAAATCCAGAGCCATCATATTTAATATATTGCACTTAAGAAAATGTACATATTTCTCTAGTAAAAAGAGAAAACTGTTGCAGCTTAAATTATTCAATTCAATTCAAATCTTTATTGTCAGTGCACAATATATGTACAATGAGATTAGTTGAGCTCCCTCAGTGCATCCCCCCAACACAATACAACTCCCAGTGAAGACAAAAACCCCCTAACCCAATAAATCATATTAACAAAACCTCCAGTCCTATTGCACCAGTGTGAACATGTTACACATTGTGCTGGCTCTGCAGTCCATCATACTACATAGTTATGATGTTTTTGTCATTCAGGAGTCTGACAGCCCACGAATAAACACCGTTCTTCAGCCTGTCTGTGTGGCTGGCTATATACTTTTATATCTCCTTCCAGATGGTAGGAGGATAAAGAAGTAATGACGAGGGTGAGAGTCGTCCCTGAGAATTTTCCTCACTCTTCTAAGGCATCGAGTCCTAGTGATCTCATCTAGTGGTATCAGAGGACAGCCTACAATGTTTTGTGCTGTGCTCACCACCCTCTGTAATGTTTTTCTATCCATGGTTGTCAGACTGGCATGCCATACCATGATGCAATAAGTGAGGACGCTTTCTATTGTGGACTAGTAAAAGGAGGTCATCAGTTATTATTCCACCTGATTTTTACGCAAGACCCTAAGGAAATGGAGTCTCTGTTGGGCCTTCCTGGCTACCTGGATCATGTATACTATTCCAACTCAACATCTGAAGATCCAAATCAAAATGTTAATGAACTTCAATTAAAAAGTTCAATATTGACAATTAACAAGCATGTGTTCCACAAAAGCACAGCTTTGTCAGTTCCAGGTTAGAAGAGAATACATATTTTTCTAGTCTGCCTTAGTTCAGAAAAGGAGCAATTTAATACAAGTTGCAGCTTCCTATTCCTTCACTGTCTTTCTGAAGGAGTTTGAGGTATGTATATTTGACAGCACATCTAACTCTTCAGCTTTCCCCCTCCTCAGTTTGTGGTTAGATATTTCTTCATACTTCATAGATGTCATTGCATCTAAATAGAACCTATTTTGATTCAACTCAATATGTAAGACATAATATATAAAAAGGGGTATCTTAAAATAGGGTAGATAAATTTGGGACTGGAGCACACAATTTATTTTAATTATTATGGCAAGCACAAAATGGTTGGAGGATTTTTTTTATCTTCAATATTTAAGGCAGCTGCTCTCAAATGTAGAAATCATGAGCAGTTTGGAAGAGGGGAGCGTGGCTTATCAGTATTTTTTTTAACTTAATCAAGGTTACAAAAGCAAAGCATGAGCTTGAACAAAATCTACCCCAGATTTTGCCTATGCAAACTGCTATGAGCAGCTGTGATATTGTCAAATCTGAGAAGCCATATGAAATATAGATGAACATGTAATTATTAAATGTAAGTGGCATTTTTATTTCTTGAGCAATCCTAATCCCAACAAAATAACCAGGTGTTTGTTTTTTTAATAAAGCTGACACAAATGCATTTGTAATTTTAGGGCTCAGGTTACTACAAACCACTGACTTAATTTTTCTCTTTAAACGATCTGCAAATAAAGGACCAGTCTTTCCAGCTCCAACTGCTCTAGGGAGGACAAGATGAGGGGACTGCAAGCAACTTGCAAGTTATTAGCCCATGCTTTAAACAGAGTAGCTCCTTCAATTCTCACCAGAGTTCAAGCTGCTCTTCTCTTTAGAAACAGCTTTTAATTAAAAAAAAACAACAGAGCATGACATAGCAAAGCAAGAATATCCTTAAATGCTCACCACTTGGGAAATGAGGTCCTCTAGTTTGGGCTCTTGTCAGGGCACTCTGTACTGCCTGTTGAAAGTTCTTCCCAGGAGTTTGCTGCTTTGTATACATGCTGTAGATGGAACTTGTAGTCACAGTCTGTGGCTTTCGAAAAGGTGGTGGAGGGGCTTCTTTGGTTGGCTGAGGAGTGAAAGGTCTCACAGCTGCTGCAGGAGGACTCTCTTGTTTGGGAAGAGCTAGATCCAGATTAGGAGGAGGGCCACTTGGGGAAACACATATTTTTTGTTGAGCATATTGAGATGCTGATGGTTGCAATGCGGCTGGTGGCTTCTGCTTACTTCCTGTGTTGGCAATTGCCAGAGGCAGCTTCTGGACATTACATTCAGGTTTAGCATCTGATGAAGGAAGCTGACCAGTTTGGCCAAAATAAGGTAAGTTGATCTGTTTTGGCTTGGTAGGAACAGGTGGTGGTATTTTTGCGGCACTTTTAGTGCCCATCTGAGTCAAAAACAGCCAAGAAAATAAGACATTCAAAAGAAATGTTATTTTACCAGAAAAATAGCAACAAATAAATAGTACACAAGATAATGTTAACCTTGCTCATATACTATATTAGGGTTGGGGTTAGATGGTAGTCACCAATCTCCAAAACATAACTACATAAATATTAAAGGGTGAAATCTCACAACAGTCAAATATTGCAAAATGTCAGTGTTCTCACAAGAATCCTCATATTTGGAACATTTTTAATCAAGAAGATGAACAAAGAAGGGTTCCCCTCCCACATTTTATACTTTTGGCATCTTCAATATCTTGCAAAATATGGCTCCCACTGCTTGAAAATATTGCTGACCCCTTGCTTAGGAAATTACAGAGTATTATTATTCATTAGGTAGCATACAAAGAACTCCCGCCTTACAAAATTAATAGTTATGAAGTAACTTAGGCCAAGAGGAATTGTCTGGCCCTAAGTAATCCAAAATCTCAGAATATTATCTACTGAGCTCTTTCAACAGAAGCTCAACCTTCTTTCCATCTGTGTAGCATTAAGCTGTCAAAAATCCACAGGGACAACTTAGTGATCCAACGGAAAGAGAATGGCTAAAAGGGACACCTGCACCAGGGAAAAGTGTGTTGATTATACAGGATAACAGGATAACAGAATACAACCAACAGAATAGGAAAGGGCTGTTTAAACTACCAGGTTTCTGGTGGCGGCCATCACAGGAACATGAAGAAATAATTCTAAATCAGTCAGAAACTTTCAATTGACATACACAGAAATAATGAGTAAATATACACTCCATAAAGAAACAAACAAAAATTTGATCTTCAAAGATAAAAGAAATTGCAGAGTATGTTGACTGGGACAGAAGACTGGTTATGAAGCTTTTAAAATTGCCCATTTAATCTTATACGAATATATGATAGAAGATTCTGTTGAGTGTCTTGAACATCCTGAACTGATAATCAAGAAGATATGACAGGCAGAGCCAGCTTGTCATCAGGTGAAGTGTTTGCATATTTGGGTAAATTAATCCTAAACTTGGAACATAAATATTTGTGAAGAAGAAAGTGAGGCTACAAGTCCATTGTGAAACTGAGACAATTAGCAACTGTACCTTTCTTGACCACCACAGAATCACTAAAATATAAAGGTCCAATTATTACAAAGTTTTGCTGAGACCTGGTGATTCTCCATAACTTGAGATCATGGGGAAAATAAAGATCAAAATTTCAAAGAACCCAAATAGAAAGATTAAATTATGATATGTGTGAATGCTGCTACAGCAGTTGCTACTGATAGTTGGTCTATTCACTGCAGTCTCTAGAATTCTGCTTTTCTCTGGCAGTGCACAGGCACTGAGAAGCAGTTATAGATGCATCAGTTCCAAAAGTTTCATAGCAATGTGAAACATACTCCACAGACTCAATCTAAATGCTTACTTCACTGTAAATAAGTTTCCAACTGTGAAAGTTGCAGACAACTTTCATGCCTCTGTCATGATAGGTGGGAACGACCTGGGAGAGAGGGCAAATAGATGCTGCAAGAGAAGAGACCCTCCCTAGATTCTCAGGCTATAAAACAGGGAGGACTGTACTTTCTGAATGTTAAGAATCTGTCAATGTAGGTTTACAATAAAGTAGAATTAATTCATAGGGCTGTGATTCCTATCTGGTTTACCCCACAAAGCTGACAACCACCTACCAGAGAACAGAATACACAATCAAATGAGAAAGAATGATACAATTATGTAAAAGATATTACAGCCATTATACCTTTAAATTGAGCAAATGCTGAATCTTTTCTGCCATGGTTCCACCATAATAAAAGAGGCAAGTGACAAATCCTATGCTAGTATCTGTGTGATCAGGAAAAATATACAGATAGTCCTTGGCTTGTGGTCAGTCATTTAATGATCATTGGGAGTTAAGATGGCCTCGGAAAGCTTTATGGACTAGAAGACACTTTTTGAGTATTATAAAATGCCCCCCCCCATCCCCACCCTGGAGCCATATGACTGCATTTTAGGTATTTGGCAACCAGCTTATATTTACGACAATATCCCCCCAAGTTTCTGATGCGTTTAGCTGCTCCTAGAGGTTCTCTTCCCCAACAGCATCTGAAAGGACTGTTTTTATTTTTCCTCCACCACTAAGAAATGTGATTAAGAAGAGAAGGAAGAACAAGATAAAGCATAGAATGTATATAAGACCTCCTCTAAAGATGGAGAGTCCCTTTCTTCTGTGATGGTGAAAATCTGCTACTTGCTTTTGGGTGCACACCTCAGAGTAACCCGTTGTTTGCTCAATTGTTCCGGGAAATGGAGCAATTTCCCTTTATGGTGATCTCAAATATTAATTAATCAATGCCTATTGTATCAAATGGACTTAGATACTTCTCTTGGCATGTAGAGAAATCAAGATTTTTTTAAAAAACACACTTAAAATACCTGGCCATCGCGCAGGAGGTCTTCACTACTCTGATTTTTTCTTAGTGTAGTTGTAGGCACAGAAGTACTTCCGTTTGATTCAACAGAATCAAACATGGAAAGAGGGCGCACTTTCTTTTCTTTTTCTTTGAAAGGTAAATCTCCTTCACCAACTATAAAAAGACAGACTTGGAGTTAAATCAAATAGGTATTTGATATCTACCTCACAACACAAACTAAGAAATTATCAAGATTTTTAGAGCTTTTAAGCTAGATATTGGGCTTCTTTAATTTAAGAAAATCAGCATTAAACTTGTATTTTAAGGACAAATAAACACAATGAAGTCATTCTTCATTATTATCTATAATATTTTCAGAAAAGCCTTACAATTATGAAATATAGAACATACTTGTACTACAACATAGGCATAAGATCCTTTATGAAGAAGCAAGCATTAGTTTTGAAAGAACATGAAGGCTTCTTGCTGAAAAGATTTGACAAATGTCAACAGTACCATGAAACATAAGCAGATATAAGTAAAAACACGTACTGTTAACCAAGTTGAGAGATTATACTAGCCAAAAAGGAGAATATTTGTAGCTCAGGGTTAAAACGGGGTGGGGGGTGGTGTCCTTGTTGCTCTCTAAGTTTGGTTCATTTCTTGCATATGTTTCATTACCCAAACTAGGTAACATCATCAGTGCTAATGGAAGTGTGTCTACAGGCAATTTTTTCCCATTTGCATGCTTTCTGAAGCATGTCGTCCATATGTGGTACCAATAAAGGAGTGTATTTGTAGCTCAGGGTTGAAATGCACTGATGATGTTGCCTAGTTTGGGCAATTAAATGTCTGCAAGAAAATAACCAAACTCAGAGAGCACTAAAGTTCCCTTATACTGGCCATTCCAGTATCCAAAAGAAGCATCAGAGCTCACTGATAACATTATTAGAAATGGGGCCTACCCAGTACTTTAGGTGTTTCTATGTATATTAGTCTGTTATAAAAAAAATCACATATGTCTCATGACACTTGCTACATTTTTTTAAAAATCACAATCTGGCACATGTCTGAACATTTGTCTTCAATCCTTATTCTGGAAAGTTTTTGAAATACTAACTAAAAAGGTCTTAACAAACTGTCAATGAAATAAATTACTGGAATCCCCACAGGAAGTAGTTTACCTTTTCCTTCAATGTTGCTACTGACATTTATCACTGAGGAAGTTGAGCCTTGATTGATAAAGCTATCAGCACTTAAGTTATTCCAATCACTGACAGCAAGTGAGGGTTTTGAAGCAGCAGTTGTAGTTCCTGTAGTAGAGATGAAGAAAAGAGAAATTAATTATAAACTTGCAAAGCTTTATTTTGATAGATGTCTACATTTTTAAAAATTTGTTC
Organism: Grayia smithii; assembly: GCA_032468115.1. Classification (NCBI taxonomy): domain Eukaryota; kingdom Metazoa; phylum Chordata; class Lepidosauria; order Squamata; family Grayiidae; genus Grayia; species Grayia smithii. Next base: position 128,857 of record JANHFM010008019.1, read on the forward strand.
ATTTTGGCCAAAGCAGGAAAGCATTAATATTAAAACATTTCATAGATGGGGCTATTAATGGTCAACTCATATCTAAAAGATAAGTTCGGCTATTATAAATCATGAAAATAAATTAGGCATGTTCTTGTATTTATCAAATAGCTCACTTTTTTTAGTATTTCCAATATGTGACACACTAGAAAAATGCAGAACACAAATTTCCTTACTATGCATACCCCTGATTATGGGGTTCATTTAGTATAGTACATGAATGTTATCCACAAATATCCCAGTAGAAATATTCAGACACAGCAAATTAAAATAAAACTGCTACTTGCTTTACATATTGATAATGGCAACAGACAGCTTATTTAAAAAAACCTATACAAATTAATAAAGATCATGAATGAATGCTGAACAAACCCTATAACAAATCTCTGTTCAATCTTTGTTTCTGAAGCAAAGATATAACTTTGTAAGACAATATTTTACATTCTTTATCTCTCTTGTAGCATCTGCAGGAAACATCTGTTTTTAATTTGAAGATTAAAATTCACTCACCCAGAGCTATTAGCATTAGTTCACATACAAACAGAGGGATGAATTAAATTTTTCTAACATTCACCCAGTTCCTTAAAGAAGCTTTTACTTAATGATTTTTACAATAAAAGCAAATATTAAATAATTTCACAAAATTATCAACGAAAATAAAGTATGAGCATTTTAAACAATGTTACAAGCACTTCTAAAAATATAGTGATAGAGTATGAATCTTATACTACATCTTTCTTCCACCCAAAATGTTTATTTTATCAGTAACAAAGCTGAAGTCCATAAATGTTTTTGTTCACTGAAAGCACAATTAGTTTTCCAATTATTAGGATTTTTTATGTTTCCAAATAAAACTATAGTTGTTAATAGTTTTACTTCCAAGATTTTTTGTCCACAATAATGTTAACATAACATAGAATATTTCCTAATAATATTAATGGTATATAATTCAAGAAAAAGCAAAAATAAGTTTATCCGTTTTTACACAATGAGAATTGAAATAATTACCTAGAAACAATTATCTATGTTTTTTGCATTTATATTATATAGTTATATATTATATGGATATATAGTTGATATATAATCAATCTATCCTACTTTATGGTCTGAAAGAATTCTGCATTTAGAAGCAGGAATTTCAACTAATTCAACTAATTGAACAAAGCATATAGATACATTATTCTTTAGACATCCTGTAGAATTAATTAGGCTAATTGCCTTACTTAGCAATCTGCATAGCAAACTGATAGAACATACGCTGACAGAAGGAAATGTCAAAACACTTCATATAAGTAGAAAGCAAAAAGGGGGGAAATAGCATTTACCACTAGGAGCTTTTGTCTGTGAAAGAACACCAGATCTCATGTTTGGCAATGTCTGAGTTTTTAATGGACCATCAACAACTTGTAAGGTTGGAGTCCCTTCTGGAAAGGCCGGTTTGACTAACAGTTCGTTACTTGAGGCAATACGTGGCATGGTGGAAGACTGGATATAAGGACCAACAGCTGCCACTCGGCTTGGAGCAGATACAACTGGTTGTGGCTGGTTCCCATCTGAAGACACCTAAGCAAGATTAAAATTGCAGATTAAAAAAGAAATTAAATGCTGTAACGCAAAACTTGCCCAGGAAAAACTCAGTATTAAAAAAAATCAAGTATTCATTTTACAGAGAGCACGAAGGGGCTAAAGCATTTCTCCTGATTTAAAAACTAGTTAATTAATGCTGATGTGTTATTTCAGATGGTTTCCGTGATATAAGAAAAATGCTAGGAATACAGCAGAGAGACCCTCAACAAATGTCACATGCCCACTCATCCAGCTAAATAAGCCTCCGTAGCAGAATGGGATTTTTCTTTTCTTTTCTTTTCTGGCACTCACTGGTACATTCTCTTTCTGCTGCAGCGCAGCTTTCTTTTTCCACAGCCGTTCCCTCAGCTCATTAACACGCTTATCCATAACTGCCACCTCCGAGTTGCGTTTGTTTAAAGAGTCCCTCTGTTGTTGCAGCTTGACATTCTGCTCCTGGTTTAGCTTGTTCCTCAGCTGAATGCAAAAGAAACAACTTTTTCAGGATGATGCTAGAATGCACCTGACAAGTAACAGAACATTATGCAAAAGTTTGGGAGAAAGAAGTCTGAAAAAGTAGCTCTGACTAGATTTTATTTCTTTCCACAAAATGGCCGGTAATTATAATTTTATGCAAAAAAATAACCTAGAAGATAAGATAACTTATGTAAATTGTTAGGGATTATATAATTCTTGTTTACTAAGGTTTTTTTTCCTGAGACAGTTGGAGATACACCCCATTTAACCCTTCTTGCAGGTCTGCGGGTTAGAATTGCAGTTACCTGAAGCTCTTTATACAGGCGGTCAAGCTCAGCTACAGCAGACTGGTTGTCATGGTAACCATCAACCCGGCCATTCTTCAGCATCTCCAATTGCCTAGTAAGTTCCTCTACCTTTGACACAGCCAGTACCAGTTCTCGTTGTTTTTGCTGGAACAAACTGTTCATCTGCTCAATCTCCTCCACTGAAGAGGAAAACAGAATACAATAGCAGTAGTGGAGAAATGACCAAATGTTGGCTGCTCCCAAGATAGCTATTAAAGGGACAGATACTCTGTATTGCTCTCCAGCACAGAGCCGGGAAAAAAAACTTAGCATAAAGTTTTAAAGAAAAAACACATTTTATCAATCCTAAGCAAAACTGAAGCTAGGGAGTTATAATTTGAAAATGTATTGCCTTATGAGGACTATTATTTGAAAATCTACAATATATATAAAGATGGTGTTACAGCAGAACACCACTAAAGGGAACAGAAAACTTTTATGAAATGTAACTCTGAAAAATATTCCAGCACAGCACTAATTATAAATATTTAAATATTAACTTTTCAACAAATCAGAATTTCAAAATTGAATTATAGCTCACCTAATTTCCCATTACTGAGCCGTTTCTGCTCAACATGGCCTTTAAGTGCTCTCACTTTTTTCAGCTTGGCTTCCTGATTCTCAGCAATTTCTTTTAATCTTTTGAGTTTCTCCTGCTCTGCAGCTTGTTGCTGCTGCCGTTGATCCTGCTGCTTCAGAAATTTTAAACGCTGCTCCTACAGGTATACAATGTAAGCATTAAGCCAACTTTAAATACATTGCAGATAAGTCTTCAACTTACAACCATTTGTTTAGTGAGCATTCAAAGTTACAGTAGCCCTGAAAAAAGTAACTTATGATTGGTTGTTGCACTTACAATGTCGCAGCACCCCAGCACGACATGATCGCTGTTTGCGATTTCTCAGCTAGCTTTTGACAAGCAAAGTCAATGGAGGAAAGCAGATTTGCTTAATGACATGATTCACTTAACAACTGCAGTGATTTGCTTAACAACCATGGCCAAAAAGGTCGTAAAATTGGGCACAACTCACTTAACAACTGCCTTGCTTAGCAATGGAAATTCTAGTCACAACTGTGGTTGTAAACCAAGGACTATTTGTAAATTACACTGGTCTATTATTCTTAAAATAATCTTTGCAGTACATCCAGTGAACACAATTCATTTGATTATTTCTCTTATTAAGCACAAGCCAGCAGCAGCATGTTACTCACCAAGAAGATTTTTACTGACTGTTTCCTAATATGATTCAATTGCTTATTTGTTCCCTATGACTATCATTAAGCGTTGTACCCTATGACTCATGCCGAATGTATCTTTTCTTTTATGTACACCGAGAGAGTATGCACCAAGACAAATTCCT
>JANHFM010008019.1:148727-162376 GCA_032468115.1 Grayia smithii
TTCTCTCTGTCTCTGGAAAGATACAAAATTAAATCTTGCCTTGCAAATGAGTGACTGTGAGGCTGTTACATCACAGTGCCACGAGGTTGCCATCTTAGATTGCTGCACACACTTCAGAGAAGCATTATCCCAAGCAGTAGCACACTCACATAGGTACGCATAAGCATCCTGCAATTCGATCCAAAGTGGACAGAAAATAGTTCCTGGGAGCCCCCGAAGATGCTTGGCAGGCAAAGTATGGTACAACAGCCCCTCATCACCAAGGCAGCATCCATTGAATCCTTGCAAAACTGGGTAAAGGCATAGAGGGGAGCTGACGGAGCCGAATCGAGCCGAATCTGTGTGTGTCCCTCTCTCTGTCTCTCTCTCGCTGCTTGACTGCAGCAGGAAATGATGAGTGGCTACCTCCGGCCTTGGTTGGTGTTGGCCATGCAATATGCTCTCTGCCCCGAAACACTGGCCCATTTCATGCTGTGCCGTGGCCAATGCTGCTGCTGTTGCCAGGGGCAAGTGGGGAGGGTCACATTGGGGCTCTGTGTCGTAATGGGCTCCAGGAGGATGGGACCCCATCTCCCCCACTAGTGTGAAGCACACTAACTTTCACTGTGCTGCACTTGGTAGGCAGGTCATGGAGGCAGCAGCAGCAGCAGCATTGGAAGCCACAGCAGAGGGCTAAAAGAGCCACATGCGGCTCCAGCACCGTGGGTTGCTGACACCCGCAGTAGATGGTAAGGAGATAGTTCTAGCAAAGTATTTGGACAAGCAGTTTATTGAAACAATATAATGGAAAAAATATAGTATCAGCAAGAACAATGGCTATGAGATTATCGGTAGTACAGCCTACACTCAAAATCTTCCAGGGGAATACAATCTTACCATTAATATATAGGACCCTAATTTGAGGTATCAGTAAACTAGAAGAATTAGAAATGGTTCAGAATAAGTTCATGAGATCAATTTTAGCCTCTTCCTGCTGCTCACTTAAATGGAACATGCACTCACCCACTGCTCGTGCAAGTGAGGATGTGACTGTGCTCGCCAGCCATTTCCGCAGCCTGGTTGCAAACCCCTCACAGCCCACAGGTTGGGGACCGCTGCTTTAGACTACCCTTAATTTAAATATCAATTATTGTGTTTTTGTGAGAGAGAAGATAAACCAAACATTTTCTATGGTACAGATTATTCTTTGGACAGTAGCCATTTTCAATACAATTTACTTCCAAACAGATGCATTTAGAGTAGATCTGCCAGAACTTTTATCACCAACACATCTACAAACAGCACTAATAGGCATGGCTTCCATTCAGCAGCAGAATACATATACAATGCTGCTTTTTCCCAAGGGTCTCATTTTCATAGAGCGCATGAGACTGCAGTACAAAAGACCTACATTGGGAAACAGAGATATTGCCAAAACAAGGATAAAAGCAACAGCAAGGAAAATATTAACAGAAGCTGCCTTGATCCAGCTTTGGCAATTATACCCTCCAAATAAAAACGTAAATATCAACAACACTGAACAGGGTCCTCCAAATTTCCATGCACTTTTTCATGACATACAAATTGCAGAAGAGTATTTGAAAGTCCAGTTTTGTAGACAATCAAGCGTTCCTTCTATTTAATATTCAATATATTCAGCATCCATTGCCTAACATGGTGGCAGTACTTAAGAGATTTTGACATATTAAATAAACAATCATACAATTAGTACAATGAGGACTATCAAAAAAATCTCAGGCTAGACTAAAACGTCAAAAGGAGAGTAACAGATGACAAGGGCAAATCACTTTTGTATTGCTTTTAAGAAAATTACAGATCCATGTTATCAGTAGGAATCAAGCTCAACTTGATGGGAGTCTTCACTTTTATTCTATTCTTTTAAATAATTTATAAATGTGGCTGTTCTAATTCTCAGTCTAGAGTTAAATGATATGTTGACTATTCACATACTCTACTGGTATGTAGGAGTGACTGACAGATAGGAGGAACACTTACAATCTAGACACAGTTTTACAAATGAAATTTCAATGGAAAGAAAAAGGCTAGTGAAAGCCTCTCAGAAAGGACCCTCCCAGGTTTAGGGGAAAGTAAAATTGAGAGACAGGAGGGATATATTCAGACTTGCAAGATTGATGTTAGCCTTGCGATGCAGTCCAAACAAGAAGCACAACCAGGAATTCTAGCTCTATCTTTTATTGGAAAGGCACATTAAAAGAACCTTGCAAGTCTGAAAGTACCATCATCTAGGCCAGGAGTCTGCAACCTTAAACATTCAAAGAGCCACTTGGGTCCGTTTCCCAGAGAAAACAAAACATGGGGAGCCACAAAACCTGGGTGGGCATGGACAACTTGACATCCGTCTCTCCCACCCAGTCACATGACACCCCCCAGCCAAGCCTACCCAGGTTTTGTGACTCCAGGTATTTTCTTTTAAACTGATCTCTCTCTCTCTCTCCTCTTTCTCCCTCTCCCTCTTTCTTTCTCCCTCCCTCTCTCTCATCTTTCTCCCTCTCTCATCTTTTCCCTCTCATCTTTCTCCCTCTCTCTCTCTCATCTTTCTCACTCCCTCTCATCTTTCTCCCTCTCCCTTTCTCATCTTTCTCCCTCATCTCTTTCATCTTTCTCCCTTTCCCTCTTTCTCTCACACCTTTCTCCCTCTCCCTCATCACCCTCCCTCCCTCCCTCTCTCATCTCTTTTTCTTTTTCCACTCTCTCATCTCTCTGTCTCTCATCTCTCTACCTTTCTCTTTCTCCCCCTTCTTTCTCTTGTGTGTGTGTGTGCGCGTGTGTGTGCGTGCGCTTGGGTTCCCTCTTGAACCATTTCCAAAAACAGGCGAGAGTTGGTTTTTCTTTTCTGATGTTGTACTTTTTTCTTCTTTTGGTGCTTTTTACCATATAATTTACCATATTTTTCATACTATAAGATGCACAAGAGTATAAGACGCACCTTCGTTTTTTGGGAGGAAAATAAGAAAAGAGCTGATTGGGAGTGGGCTTCCTGGAATACCCCCAATCAGCTGTTCTCAGAAGTGAACTTTAGCAACAGGTTCCTTGGTTGTGAGCTCTGCACCTTGCTTTTTTTTCAGCCCCTGCAACCTCTGTTTGGGAGGGTTTTTTTCAGCCTCCCAAAGGGAGGTTTCAGAGGCTTTTTTCAGCTACATTCGGATTATAATACGCACCCAGATTTTCACCCTCTTTTGGGGGTAAAAAGGTGCGTCTTATACGCTGAAAAATACAGTAATTTTAAATCAATTTTAAATGAGGGAACCTCATTTCAGGTTCCCAGATAAATGAAGTGTTGTGTCTTTGGAGCTGTCGAAGGAGCCTAGAGTGTGCTGACGTGCCGTGCCCTGATTGGTCACTGGTTTTTGACAGTTGGGGGAATAAGAGCTGTTAGCTCTTGCTGTGTTTTTAATGTTGATCTCTTTGGATTGCCTCGTTATTGCTAGTTTTGAATAAACGGATTGTGTTAACCATCCTTCTCTCCTCATTCATGCTGACCCTCGCTTAGTTTATAATATGAAGCTCTTTCATACCCCTGCTCTGGCTCCCTGTCGGCTGGCTGCCCCCCCGCCTCCTCTGAGAAGGGTGGTGGAGGTGGATGGAGACTCGCTCCGTATTTCAGAGCCGAAGCGAAATGCCCCTCTACTTGCCTCTTTTTCCAGCCCTTGTTGGGAGACACGCAACTTTCTCCATCCCGAGACACCGGCTGGGGCGCATCTCCCCATATTCATCTCACTGTCTCCATGGCTGCTTGCTGTTCTTGCACTTAAACTTAGCGCACTGCACAATAGGGGAGATGGTGTCACCTCCTCCTCCTCATGGAGCCCATTAGAACATGCAGCATCGGCTACAGCCAGGCAGCCCAGCCAGTGTCTCGGTGCAGAGCAAAGTCACGCGTCTCCCCCAGCAGCTGAGGTAAGCACAGCACCAGCAAGGGCTGGAAAAAGAGGCAAGTAGAGGGGCACTTCGCTCCTGTTCTGGAATACAGAGCGTCTCTATCCGCCGCAGTTGCCCTTCTCTTCTCAGGGTAGATGAGGAGAGAGGGGGAGGAGCGGGGCCACCCAGTGGTGGGATCATCCGACAGGGAGCCGCAGGAGAGGGCCCAAAGAGCTGCATGCAGCTCTAGAGCCACATATTGCAGACCCCCGAACTAGGCTGAGGCTCTTCCTCCTGTCTTCCAGTGTCATTCCCATATGCTACATCTATACAAGATAAGACACCGTAACTTTATCTCCTTCCCACTGGCCCACCCACACAGCCAAAATTTCTTCTGAAGGTTGGGGATATTTCTTGCATTGTACGGGATGTAGCATAAATGATAGTGAAAGAGCATTTACTGTCACCAACCAACATAATTTATCAACCTTAATGAACCATGTACTACAAATCAGCATAATTGATGAATAAATTAAAAAAGGCTGGCAGAAACTATTTAAATCACAATGTTATTTACAAGTAAAGAAATATTTGGGTTTGGTTTCAGGAGATTGTATACAAATAGTTTTCCAGGCTACGTTACACAAGTGGTTTGTCCCCGAAATGCTTTTACTTCAGCTGGACATTTTGAAATAGGACCACAGATTTAATTTCATGAAACAAATAACTGCCTACGGTAAAAATATAGACAAAGAAAACTACAAATGGCTAACAAATTGATTAACAAGCTATTAACTGGCTTCTATCTTGTTACTGTTTTATATCTGGAAGAAGTGAAGAGTGAATAATGGAATATTTTCATAATATTTCAGGAAAATGTTAGCTTTGGCAAACTTGAAATGTCTTGACAATAAGTCTTCTAATATTTCTATCACAGGTTTCAACAACCTGAGGCAATCTAGTAGTTTTTAGTTCTAATTCTCAGAAACCTAAACCAAGATAACTAAAGATCATGGGTTAAGCAATCCCAAAAAACTGAAGGGCATTACCTTGGCTATGTCTGATTTAAATTATACACTACCTATTGAAAGTTACCTCCAATAATCTGATATATAAATGAAATGGCATCTGCTAGCAAAATGGATCCATGATACCCTTTGCAATATTTCACCCAACTCCAAATTCCATCTGGAGATTTGGGAGTGACTTGATAGCATATTAGCATCAACAATATAGGCCAAAACTTGATTATGTTCTAGTTACAAAACAGCAAGTTATTTGTGTTATTCAAGATCTAGAACAACAATAAATAAACATGCAAAATTTAGTTGCTGAAATAGTCACGTCGTATCTGGAAATGCATTGTCTTTCACATAATTTTTCCTTTTATAATCATATACTGTAGTATGTTACCAAATGTTAAAATCTAATACTGTATTTCTGCTGTCAAGGGAAAAATATTTAGAGGTAGAGAAACTAGATTTTTTTAAATTGTGTTTTAGCCCGTCACTGGCATTATAATACATCTAATGCACACATATGAAAGAGTGTGGATTTTTGATCACTCCATATCTTCATAGGCTGTATTACACTATATCCTATTATATGATTTACCATATTGTTGTTGGAACAGGATTGTAGGACTTATTTGGTTTTTACTACTGGACAATACTTGTTTGCCTTTCTCTATTTGCTTTTGTTTCAACGAGATTAAAAATCACTTACAGTAAGTTTGAAAATGCTTCCTTAACATCATTAATCACAATGTATTTCCACACAAACACTTTAACTGTCAGTTCCCTATAATTCTATTTAACTAAATAGTTGACTTCCTGTTTGACCTTCCATATAGGCATACCTATTTGTTAAATTGCATAGATTTCCTTAAGTTTGTCCCAGAAAAACATATTTTGTATTTAGAAGACAATGCCACAGAATGTCTGACTTGTCCAGAGATATTTAGGATCAAATAACCCCTAAACTATAAAGGCAACCAGTGACCTTGGGCTAACCATTATCTTTTACTGGTGAAGAAAATAGTCCCAACAGCCCAAGGTCATTGTGAAGAAATACCCACATATACTCACGCATGCACACAGAAACACACACCGCATAAGAGCCCCTTGGAGGACGGGATATAAATAAGTAATTACGAAATTGATTATTCAGTAATTACTAGTTTAGCGACCCTCTTTTATTAAAAGTTTTATAGCAATTGCCGCGACCAATTACAAAAATATACTCTATACATTGGCCCAGAGACAACCCATGGAAAATAAACTAAAATAATTGATGAATTAGTAGTTCAGTGTATAACATAAATATAACCATGAACAGAATTCATTATTCTTGTAAACCTAAAATTGTCATGATTCTTTTTACTCTTGTATTTTAACAACACAAAAACAAAACTATGTACCAAGATGAAATCTGATAATAAAGTAAAAACAAAAGTATTATCTGAAACACACTGTACAATATGATTCTCTACCATTCACAATAACTTTATATGGCATTAGATCAGTGTTTCTCAACCTTGGCCACTGGAAGATGTGTGGACTTCAACTCCCAGAATATCCCAGCCAGCTCTGCATTAGATTGTTACTGATAAATAACAACAGATTACAAACAATTGGGTCCATGCCTGAGAGCAAACTCTGGATCCAACTTATTATTTAAAAATGAGGAAAATCTGGATTTTAATAATTATGACTATATATACAAATATGTTAATATGAACTAATGTTAAATTATTCGAGGAAATCTCCCTAAAAAACAAAAGGTTACTTAATAATAAAGGCTTTTTAAGGCAACAGAACCATTTGCTCACTTTAATTATGATACAGTACTCTTTTAAAACAAACACACTATTAGGTTTATTCATTTTTCCAAGCGCCAGATCTGTAATATTACTCTATTATTAGATACTTCAATAATATATATTCTTCTTGATGTTTTCTGCTAAAGCATTAATTATAATTATTACCACCATCATCAAAGGAAGCATTTATCTCCTTTCAATTGTTACTGCCTTTAGCCTCTCTAAAAATGAAATATTCAGTGAAGTTGTTTAGAAATATGAAATATAAAATAACCAAGATCACTTAAAATATATATTTCCAATTACAATACTGATATATTAGTGTAGCATGAAATTATGTCCCACAAAACCTACTGAATACTGAAAGTCTCCTAATGTAGTTATTTCATTAATGCAAACTTTTCAATAGTACTGTAATACATTTTGTGAGAGAAATCAGATGTGCTAGCCCAACACAACATACCCTATTCCACTCAATGGAAGATTGATAGCATTTGCAGAAACCACTACTTTTTTCTTTTCAATTAAAAAAAAACAACATTCTAGCCCTAAGGAAGCAGAATATAAAAAACACGACAGGAAAGCAACTTTGCTGGAGTTTACAGCTAGAAGACATGCAGAATTAGCCTTGGTTACAATTTGGGCAGAACTCCAAGGAATCTACAGGCTTTATGTCAAAAGGTAAAACAAAAAATTTCCTCGAAGAAAGCAGTGATAAGCCATTTACAGATTTTCCCAGTGGGGTTCATATATTGTGCTAAACTATTATTTGTTTTACTGAATAAGTAACTAATTGCTACAATATATTTATTTTAAAAGTTAACTTAAAATAATAGTTTATAAAGCATAAGGGTGTGATTCACAGCATAGCTTAAAATCAGGAGTCTGATACATTCTCAAGTTAAATATAATTATGTTGAACCAAGCCCTGGAAGACAGGGAGGCAGTGGGAAGTGTCATGCTAGGACACCAGCAGAAGCAGGAGCTAAAGAGGAGAAGGAAACACACAGGAAAGTTGGGAGACAGATGAGCTGCTAGACAAAGGACTCATGGTCTGCCATAAATTCAGAAGTACCACAGCATTCCATGTTTGACTTTTGTTGACCTGTAGCTAGTTCCAAAATTCTTCAATAGAACCTCTAAAATGTGAAACCTATTTTCCATTTCATGCACACCCTTAAAACACACAAGACTAAAATAATTGATTAATTACTAGTTCATTGTGTAACGTAAATATAACCGAGAACAGAGTTCATTATTCTTATAAACCTAAATTATTATGGTGATTCTTTTTACTTATATTTGAACAACACAAAAACAAAACTTTGTACCAAGAAACATAGCAAAATGTTTAGAAAACAAACTATGTAATTGTTCATATTATAGCAGGCACATATTATGGAATCATATAGATGAAAGAAAATATTGAGGTCACTAGTTCAACTGTCTGCTTAGTACAGGATTTCAAATTTAAACATAATTATTATCTAAGTTCTACCTGAACTCAGCCAAAGAATGCAACTGCCCACCTCTGGTAATCTTATTGCTAAATATTTTTACTGTTACAAAGTATTTTCTAATATCAAGTTTGAATAGCCATTCCTGTAACTTTATTTCATTTTTTACTCCGAAAGAGAAAGAATGGGTGCTAGCCTTATTTTTGTCAGTGTTTATATATTTTCTACATAAACACTTTGAATTGCCTTTTCTCAAAGCTAAGCTTCCCCTATTCCCTTAATCTCTCTTACCAGGGCTATAGCTTCTAGTCCTTTCATCATCTTTCTTTGCCTTTCTTTGAACTTGTTCTAAGTGTGTCTGAATCATCCCTAAAATGTGCCCAGAACTGAACACAATAAACAAGATGTGGTCTGAAAAACACAACCATGATTTGGAAAACATTGTTTCTGCTAATGTAATCTAAAATTGCACTTGCCTCTTCTGCAGCTTAATCAGTTGCTGATTCAACAGCTGTAAACCATCATTATAAATCTTGCTTACAAGAAACATCTCTGACTTTGCCTTGAAATGCTAGGAAGCTATCTCTTTGGAACAAGACCTGTAGAAATCGGAAATAGTCTATGGAGTCGGCAGATTAGCAAAAGTGTTCTTGAGAGTCTTCGAAGCCCAGAATGGCTCTTTCTCTCCATTTTCTTAAAGGTTGCGAGAAGAAGGAACAGCAACTCCATTTGCCGATTCTCTCGTTCTCCCGAGTCTCCCCATCTTAAATCATCTGAAGACAATCGACCCTCTTCCTAAGCGGCAACCGCTGCTCATAAGACACTTAAAAGAATCTGGCGTCCCTAACGCACGTATTCACACTAACCTCTCGGTGTCGAACTTTTCCCCCAATATCCCCACTGTATGAAGTTGCTGAAGAAAAGGAAGAGGAGGAGCGGCAGCCGTAAGCCTGATCCGCGTTCCATCTCGAGCCGAAACGACGGCGACCTGGGGGTCGGGCTAACCCTCCACTTTGGATCAGGAGAAAGGTGCCTTCTTCCACCTTCCCCTCCCCCCCCCTCTTACACAGGTTCACGTACACTTACCGGCATCATCTTGGCTCCGAACCGCATTGAGGCGGGTGGTGCAGGTTCCGGGACCGGGACCAATGACTGGGGCCTGGGGAGGCGGAGCGGCCTGCCGTCTTTCCCTAGGAACCTGTTGCAAGAGGCGGTCCGGATCGCGACGCTTCCCAAACGGTGGTGCGCTTCCTGGCCTGCGATTCCCGCAAAGCCCCCGCCGCTCACGCAGCTCAGGGCTTTGTCTCGTCGAAGCCCCTTCGCGGTCTGCCTCAGCCCAGACGGCCCCGGCCCTCGAGCCCACTCCGAAACTATTCCCCGCTGGCTCGGCGAGGCGGAGGAGTGGAGCCCCGCCCGAGTCCCACCCCCAAATTGGGCTGGGCAGAGCTTCGGGAAGCTCCGCGCTCCTCTCCTCACTCAGGGTGGAGGAGAATTAGTGCCCCGGGGCCTAAAGCGAAATTCCCGCCATTAGTTTCGGAACAGCACCGCTTTCCATCTTCTCTGAAACGTTGCCTGGAGTACATTCAGGAGTACTCTTTACCTGGTTCTCCAGGGCTGCACGAAGGGGTAGCTCACAAGTAATCTATCGCGGCCGAAATATTCGGTCCTTTATCTTTGTTTGATCCTTGTGCGGGCAATTCCACCCTTTCTTTTGCATTAAATAGACAATTTTTTGTTTTGGCTAGTATAGCAGTTTATTTTTCGAGATAGAGATTTGTTAAATTCTAAAGAATCATGTTTCCCCAAAGCAGCTAAAGTTTTAAAACAACTTCATATTGCAAAAGGAAGTTTGTTGTTATAAGAGTAAATAAATATTTGCTGTGTACACAAAGACTGAATAATTTGAGAGTCCATTAAAAGAATCCTATTTTTTCAATACTTAAAATGTTTCAGAAACATAGATATACAGTATAACCTCCCCTCACCATTAAAGATCATCGCTATGAAATGATCATGGTTCAAATGGAATTTGTTCTCTTTATTTTAATAGTTAATGAAGATCTACTATACAGATTGTTAAAAGTTACAATCTGATTTCTATTATAATCCTTTCACTTAATGTCCATTTACAAAATTCAAGTTACATTTCTGTATGCATTTCCCTGTAAAAAAAAGTTTAATCCAATAAAGTAGGATTCAGTTCCAAGTAAACTATTAATTTTGGCATTTCACGTAACAAGATTATACTTTATCAATTTAATGCCCCAGTTCTCAATAGCCTTCAACCAATTTGATAAAAGAGATAAACATAATACACTATTAAACTTTTAGTGAATTATGTTTTGTGTTTCTATTTGTTACTGAGTTTTGGTATGCTACCCAAAATCACTTTGAGATGGGCAGCCATCTAAATGCTATAAAGATATTGTTGAACTAACCTGAGAAAACAATTGACAGTTAAAATACCAGTGAAAGATCTTTTTTTTTCTATAAAGGTTTGTAGTATTATAATTGTTGATATGAAATTGTTTTTTCTTCTACATTGTCACTCTTTGGTTATGAAATGAACCCTGCTATACTACAGGATAATTCCCTTGTTTTCAGTGTCCTCTAAACCGAGTAAATGCATTTACATCATAACAAACAGTAGTTGGTTGCTACCAGTTCGCCCCAGATCAGGCGAACCGGTGGTGGTGGTGGGAGGCTCTGCCCACCCTCCTGGATGCTTCTGTGCATGCGCAGAAGCGTTGTGCGCGCAAGTGCGCACACAAGCAAATTGGTAGCAAACCAAATTGAAACCCACTACTGATAACAAGGCACTGAAACAGAATTGCTACCATACTAAGATTAAGTGACTCATAATATATGAAAGAAGTACAAAATCAGAAACAAGTAGTTAGAAGCTTCTCTGATCAGAGATCTCATTTATTTTTACCATTGTATATTATTTCTGAATATCTTTTCATTTTCAGTTTATTTTATCTACTTAACAATATGGTTCTTGTAAAAAAAAATCAGTTATATTGAATCCAGTGGATTTTCTTTCAAAAGACTGAGTATAAGATTGCACTTTTACTTCTTTTTCAAAAATCCATTGTGATATTATTATTATTATTATTTATTAAATTTCTATGCCGCCCTTCTCCCGAAGGACTCAGGGTGGCTTACAATAAAATAAACAAAAGATATAAAAGACATAAATAGGCATATACAAACGATAAGATATCACATTTTAAAAGGGGCTAAATCCAATTAAGCATCAAACCATTTAGAATTTGTATCCTAATCATATTCAACTAACAATCTGCCATGGAAGAAACACAATCATATTGGAAAAATTAAAATTTATTTACAATTCATTTAGACAAGTGCTTGCCTAAATCAACAACTTACAAACTATAAATAGATAAAGAGGGATGAGCAAATGAGGATGTGGGGAAGGCTGAAGACAATTTATAGCATTTAAAAAACATGCTGCACCCATACTCCAGAATGTAGCTGAGCTGGGACAAAGTGGCAGGTGTGGCAAAGACAAAATGAAAGTTGATTTAATTAA
Organism: Grayia smithii; assembly: GCA_032468115.1. Classification (NCBI taxonomy): domain Eukaryota; kingdom Metazoa; phylum Chordata; class Lepidosauria; order Squamata; family Grayiidae; genus Grayia; species Grayia smithii. The sequence continues at coordinate 160,441 of JANHFM010008019.1, forward strand.
ACAATAAGCTTAGTTAACATGTTAGGTACTGTTGATATTACTATTACTTCCATCAAATTGAAAATGAGAAAATTTTGAGAAGAAATCTGGACTGTTCTAACAGCTTTCAGGGACCATTTATAGAATTGGAGCCTTACCTTGTATACTTTTAACATATAACGCACTGCCAAAGTCACACTAAAACTATATCACTTAAATGTTAGTGAATTAATATTGTATTTAGGATATATAAAACAAAATGGGTAAGAGCATGTGTGATGAATATTTTATTTTTAAATATATATTTTGGGAGTCAGAGACTCTACAAAAGGTATAATATTTGTTCCTCTTCATCTTTCTCCCCCAAGCCCCTAATATTCTGAGAGTTTAATAGAACTTTTAATTTTTATTAACTATAAATGACAGAATTCTGTTGTAGGATGAGAGACAGATTTTTTATAGTCAAATATCAGGAAAAGTCTAGTCTTTTCAGGCTAACTCATGTTATTAAAAAGCATAACCTTTGTGAACTGTAAGACAGCTGTAATTCACTAAAATTTAGAATTTTCATAAAAATCTTTGCTTGAGATACTAATCATTGTATTAAAAAGCAATCTTAAGACTAGTTGGTCCATGGGAAAATTGTTTAAAATAACAGATTGGAGCTTGTCCCACCATTTTAGATTAGTTTGGAATTGCCAGCTGTAGATTTTGAATTAGTTGTTCTAGTAATCTCATTTGTTGCTCTAATAATCATATCTTAATACTCAAGTTGCTATTTTGAAGTGTTTTCTTTCATCATTGCCATGACTGAGAAGGGGAAAAATGTATTTGTAATTCTAAAATAAACCTGAAGTGAAGCTTATATAATAAGTATGAAAGAGTTAATTGTACTGTTTGCTGTTCCAACATGTTGCTAAGAGACACTGTTGAGCTTAGTTAGCCAATGAAAAACACCAGCGATGACATAATAGTGTTGCTATACTTTTAACAGTCTTGCTCATCAAAATTTCAGTGAGAATTTGATAGATTACATTAATCGGAAAAACTAAATTTTAATTACCAATAAAAGCTGAGATGTGTCCTTTTTTAAAATTTCTGCTTTCCACTAGAAATCTCACCCTTCAGAGTGTGCAGCAAATACAAATCTCATTATGGGCATCAGTTCAGCCATGTACTTTCGATTGCTTTTTTATGTTGCCAGAATTGTTTTAGTTTGGAGAAGGATCAAATAATATTCTACTTGCTGGGAACTTAAAACCAGCTGATCCGAAATGTTAGAACTAACCATTTCCTTTTCTCTGCAATGTACACTAAAACTACTATGGATAGGGATTACTGATATTATTAGTTTTATTATAATATATAAACTCAACAGTATTCTTTAAAAATAGTACCAAGAATGTTAATTTAGGCTTTATTTTGGCCTATAATTCTAATCCTATCATTATTTTGCAATATCCTATTAATCCTGTAGTTTGAGTAATAATGGTTAATTGCTTTAAGTTTTGGTGTTGTAATAATTATTGTTTGGTTTTTGAGAGGTTTTAAAGAAAATGGTAGATTTACTTTTAGGATACTAAGCATTATTACGTACATTTATATGGTTCTTAACAGTCCCAATAGTCCGTTATCAAGCATGCAGAATGTGTTATTGTGAAATCATTACACAACTGGCTGCAAAGTATTCAAACATCATTCTTTCAAATCACATGATCCATTCAGGAATGTTGAAAATACTTTTCTGCAGATTATTATTTGGATTAAGAAGCCCACTTTCCATTCACTCAAATTTAAATTAAGAGTTATAGGCAAAGCTACATTTTCTCTGTAGCTTCCACTTCCACTGCATGAAATAATACATACCGTAAATTCCGGCATATAAGATGATTTTTTAACCCATTAAAATCTTCAGATAAGTGGGGGGTCGTCTTATACGCCGGGTACTGACCTTGCA
>JANHFM010008019.1:162476-179106 GCA_032468115.1 Grayia smithii
TCATGAACTAAAGACTTGGCTGTTTCATCAGATCAGCTGATGTGATCGGGTTTCTTTTTTAATTTTTGGGGTTTTAATATTGTTTTAATCATTAATTTATTTAAATTTTATTCCTGTATTTCTACCAGGTTGTGAGCCGCCCCGAGTCCCTTGGGAGAAGGGCGGCATATAAAACCAATGAAATAAAAAATAAATAAATAAATAAATAAATAAATAAATAAATAAATAAATAAATAAATATGTATACCACTCAACTCCCAACATCTGAGCAGTTCACAAAAAGCTATAAAAATTAGAAAGCTATATATTTGTTATTGCTATAAAGAACTCAGGCAGCAACAAACACACACCTGCTTTTTGGAAGGAAACTATACCCATCCTAGCCAAAGGCCTGGGCAAACAGCTAAATCTTCCAAAATGCCTTTAGAATATAGGCTACCTAGATCTTGGGTGGACTTCATTCCACTCCTACAACAGAGGTGTGTGCTTCTGAGTTCCTGGTAAATAATATTGTTTAATTGAAGGAGCACAGGGTGTGCCAATCCTGTCAGATCAAAGTGGTGGGCAGGTACTAAGGGAAACGGGCAGTCCTACAAGCAGCTGGATCCTATGCCATATGGGGCTTCATAAGTAGTGACCAGCATCTTGAATCACAATTGGAAGCAAACTGGCAATCAGTGCAGCTCTCAGAGGAGAAGCATTGCATAGCTGTATTGAATCAGTGCTCACGTTACCATATTCTGAACCAGTTGAACTTTCCTTGAGTCTTCAAGGACAATCCCATGTGGAAGACACTGCAGTAATCAAGTTGGAAGATCACCAAGGCATGAATAACTGAAGAGCCTCCCAATTAGGAACGGCCACAACTGGCACACTAGATAAAGTTATGCAAAGACCTTGGCCACAGCTGCTATCTGCTTATAAAGCAGGGGCTGTGAGTGAAGGAAGTTGCTAGATTACATTCCACTCTTGAATGGGGAAGTGGTACCATATCCATTAAAGATAGTGCCACAACAGATATTGTAAAACTTGGCACTTAATCAAATCATACTACTAGAGATATATAAATCCAACACAGGAAAACCACAACTAAAATCACAGATATTTGGGCTTTGTTTTATTACTTTCTTTATAATGAAAATTTTATCATGAACAGGATGTCCTATTAACTAACATTTCTAAATTATACTCCTGCCTTAGAATTCCAGTTATGACCATTCAAACCCATTCTCAACAACAGCCTCACACCCAGAAGAGTAAAAAAGAAAAAAGTGGGATACATACTGTGCTTATATAATGCTCATGAACATTTTTTGTATTTCCCCTTTCTACTCCATTGTAGAATTCCATGAAGGCATCCAAAATATCCTAATGAAATAAATTACAATCCATTAAGAGTCATTTTTCACTACCTTTCTCAGATGGGCGTCCACATATACTCTATTTACATATTGCATCAAGCGGTAAATTTGGTTTAGTATGGTATGTGAAAAACCCCATGGCTTTTTTTTAAATGAAGTATGCTTTATCATACTTAATCATTTTTTGTCTTATTCTTTCTGATTTTATACATTTACGCAATCCACATTGTCTTCATACAACCACACAGATTGTCTCCTAATGGATTTTAGAAATATTTAGAGTACACTTCTAAAGTAGCCTGGACTAGGATGAAGACATCTCATAGTAATGTTTTGTTTCTGTTTACTGTTTTTTAATATTAGTATTTAAAATATTTGTGTTCTGCTATTCAATTATAACTTTGAAAACATAATAAAACCACAGTACAATTTACAGTAGGTAACTCATTAATAAAAACAAAAGTATCTGCATTTTTCAGCCTGATATCCCTCAAAAAGTGAGCAGGAAAGAGATAAAACCTTTGTGCACCGCATATGTACTTCAGGTACTGGGAGCTTACAGCATGCTTCTGAAGCTTATATAAATTCAGAGAGACTGATAACATCTTTGAGATATCTTCCTTATAGGCCATTTAGGGTTTAAAAAGGCAAATCAATATACTGGGAAGGAAAAATTTAAATAGAATTAGCCAATGAACTTCCAAATACTTACAGTTGAACTAATTACAACTTTCTTTGGAGCTGATTACAAAGGTCCAGGAGAAATGTACCCATAACAAGAACTAATAGACTCAAGAGACCCATTTATGAATCTTTTCCCATGTTGACCCTTAGATATCCTCTTCTTCCTCTTCCCTTCCACCCAGATTTTTTCTTGTATATCATGATTTTTCTTGTGTGACGCCCTACACAACTTTCATGTGGTTTAAAAGGTCTAATTACAATTATTACCATAATGGTAACACCAATAATTATTTTAAACTGCAGATGTGTCAAAACCACAAATTACTTCAGGACTGCCTTAGAAGATAAAAGTTTGAGACAGGGATCAGCATCTAGTATTTCTGGCAAGTTCTCAGGGATGCCCTATTAATCTGCTTCAAGCAATGCCAGGTTCTGTGTCCAGCCCTTACTTAAAATTTCCTACAATGCCTTAGATCCATGTTTCTCAACCGTGGCAGCTTGAAGTTGTATGGCTGGGGAATTCTAGAAGTTGAAGTTCAGTCACATTTAAGCTGCCAAATTTGAGAAACACTGTCTCAGAGCATTGTGGGGAATCATAATTGTAGCTATATTATCCAGGTAGAGATGATGTCTGTCCCTAATGAAGGAGATTGTAAGGAATACTGGAAGTCATTTTACTGAGGCTTTTGTCCCCTATTAGCCTAAAGAGACTATATAAGTCATATGCAGCAGAATCTGAATTGTGTGGACTATGGAATAGAATTTAATATCCTAGGGTTTGTTTTAATTACTTTATATCCTTAGTGCTTTTTCCAGTGTTCATTGTGTTGGTCTCGACTGTGGCTTATTTACTGATTATGCTGCACTGAGTCACATTCCAAGGCAGCTATTTAAATTGAAATAATAAAATAACGTTCTTTTTTAAAACACCAGCTGTAGTATTTGCTAGTGGTCTCCTATCCAACTACTAGTACTGTTTAGTTTTTTGGGATCAACCAGTTACAGATAACAACTCATTTCCAGATACTAAGTAATGATAAGCAATTGGATTCACAAACATGTTAGCATTCTAGATCCCTAGGCAACAGGATTGCAAATGCCACCCATGCATTTGACATCATAAAATAGGTGATGCAAGTATAATTTTCATGCTTGCATCACATATTATGATGCAACTATGTAATGACTGCTTATGTAATTTTTATTATTGTGGGTGCGTTATTATGATGTCGCTATTGCACTTTGCTGATTTTAAAATCTGGTTCCTTTCAACTTCTGCCTGATATATACTAAGCAATGTCACATATTTAGAATTTAATATATATACAATAACCCCAAAAAAGAAAGCACAAATCTGCCCATTATGAGAAGTAAAAATTATATTTTTGATCAAATATGATTCAAGAATTGAAATGTTCTAACTATCAGAATTATCTTTCATTATGCAGAAAGCTGTAAAATAATATCAACTGAAATTTTAGCAGTCTAATTTGAATGTGTTCCTTATTTTTTAAACTAAGCTGTCTTGAGAACTTGGCAGCACAAAAAATTTACATCGTATTGTAAATCTACATGGAGCTGCCCTTGAATAGGATCTGGAAGCTCCAGTTGGTGCAAAATGCAACGGCCCACATGGTTTTGTGCAGACTTCAGTGTGCACATGTATTACCTCTCCTGCAGGAGCTGCATTGGTTGCCAATTTGCTTCCAGGTACAACTCAAAGTCCTGGTTGCCATCTTTAAAGCCATTCATGGCTTGGGACCAGGTTATCTGAGGGACTGTCTCTTGCCGGTCACATCTACCTGACTCACTAGAACAGGTAGATGTTGTGGATCCCATCTCCTAGGGAGATACATCTGGTGGGACCCAGAAAAAGGGCCTTCTTTGTGGTGGCTCCCTCTCTCTGGAACATCATTCCTCCAGAGATTAGAATGGCCCCACTCTAACACTCTTCTGGAAAGTGCTGAAATCTGGTTTTGCCAGCAGGCCTGGGAAGCCCACAGCAGGATGGAGCCCATTAAAAGGCTGGTGTGATGTGTTGTCGCCAGGGTGAAGGGTGGGGGCTATTATATTATTTTATTAATTTATTATTTGATCATTTTCTTTTATTAGTTTTTATATGTTTTATACCTCTGTAAGCCGCCTTGAGTCACCATGTGCAAATAGGCAGTAATATAACATTTCTAATAAATAAATAAAATAAATTACATGTGACTAATTTAAAGTGATACTTGCTTTTGAAATTGAAGCATAGAGAGACACCCTGTTGTTTCTCATTTATTGGTGAGTATTTCTACCATAATTGCAAATGTAAATTAGTAACACTTTTAAACCAGCATTACCATTGTTCTTGTTGCTACTTCATCAAGTAGGCTACAGTTTATCCCTCTCATTGCAACCCATCTGAGTTTCAGACATATATTCAGAGAGGGCAGAAGGGAATAAACACCCGTTTTACCTGAAAATTAAAGAGAAGAATAATTAAAAATACAAGATCGGAAAAGAATTGAATAAGTTTGACAGAACTGCCATCTCAGAAAAAAGATTCATCTGGACAAGCAGGATATTTAAATTTGCTCTGTTTCCTCAAAAATTAGGCTTATAATATAAACCAGTTTAATAACATTAGTTTACTTAACACGCTGCAACTGATTAGATTGCCATTGCACTATGTCATAAACATGATTTAAAGTAAGATTTGTTTCACCCACATTAAATAAAATCAAACAAATCCACTATGGCTTAGTGTGATGTGTGAATCCAACCCAAATGTAAGGAGTTGTATTGAATTCCCATAAAGTGCCTTTTGCCAAGTCAATAGAACAATGAGAGAATATATATACACCTTTAATGTATTAGGGCTTACCAGCTTGTAAACTAGCTCTAATTAATAGGTAAAAATTAATACTTTTTCATATTGATTTTATCTTCCTGGCATTTTAATAGTACGTTTTACTTTTACAGGTAGAGCTATGCATCCACTTGTCTAAGTGATACAGTACTGTAATTAGCCACACAGTGACTATATATCCAAAGAATGTAGTCATTCACTAATGTCTATCACACATAGTTTCCTAGGAACTATGACATACCCAGGGCATTCTGCTTGCAAAATCTTATACCGTAATTCGACTTGCAAACCAGTTCAACCAGAAAAGTTGAAGGTCGCTTTAATGACAACCAAGCAAAAGATTATTCACAGAACGGGAAGGCATCGGTGAAGAGGTTTGGTTTCTTTCAACTTGAACTGAACTGCTCCATTACTGCCTGACATTTCTGGTGCTCACTCGCCCTCATAACATGAGGGAATCTATGGGAATCTGTATAGGGCTTGCAAGGTCTAGCTCTTGGTAACCGTAAAAGGAGTTCATTCCAAACCTAGAGATTTAGGCTTCCCTGATGTTACTGTAGTTAAGTATAGCCGGCAAGTGAACAGGAGAAGGGAGAAATTGTGCTGGCAGATTCCTGCGAGTTTGAATACTTCGACAACCACTACCGTAGAAGCTGAAAGGTGTCTGGGACGGGATTGCAGAGAAGTCTCTCGTTAGCAGCCTAAACCCTGAGACTGCGGCATTCGAAAGACTGTACGAACAATTCGACTCAGAAGCTGCCGGAGAGCGCAGGAGCCTCCTGTCTCTTTAACTGCGTCGCCGAAGAAGGAGGTGGTAACGTTGCCACAGGAAGTGCCCCCTCCCGGAGCCGAGGAAGGGAATAGGCCCCAAGATGGCGGCAGTTGTAGCGGCTGAGCGGCTCCTGTCGGAAGGGGAAGGAGGCGCCATGGATTCGGCGCGGCTCTCCCCACCTCCACTGCCACAGCCCCGGGGGGAAGCACCGTCCCTGGAGCAGCTCCCGCAGAGCAACACGCTGGTGGGGCTGCCCATTGTGGCCATCGAGAGCATCCTCGGCTTCCTTTCCTACGACGAGACTAGCCAACTCCGCTTGGTGAGGGGCTGAATTGCGGTGGGATCGAAGGGGGGCCTCGCGAAGAGGAGGCGCTCGGTCTCGGCTGGGTGGGGATTTCGGGACCCATGGGGTGGGGGGGCTTTCTGTCTCCCACCTTACCGACCCGTATTGCGGGTCGCCAAGTATTTCCTCTTAGGCACAACCGAATCGAAGTGTAGATCTTCCTTTCCCCTAAACTCCAAGATTGGCTTTTTTTGTTTTAATTGGAAATGCCCTGGGGTCAATACAAGAGAGGGGAAAGGCCAGTGTGACCGGAGTTGGAATGGATGACCTCTAGGGCCTCTTTCCTGGAAGCATTGCTTGGAATGAAAAGGTCTACTTTACTTTTTAGGAGAAGGGATCCTCGGTTTGAGGATCCCATGATGGAATCCCTTTATGAGGAAAGGAACCCCTCGGGTTCTCCATCTTACTTGGGTTCCAGTAGCTCTGGCATCCATCCTCTTCTCCACCTACTTATCTTTTGACTTGCTTTAAAATGCTCCTTCCTCAGGTCTTTACTACATAGCAGTTTCCACAACTGCTTCTCTCTGCCCGGATTAGATTTCCTCCTGCAGAATTCATTTTTTTAGGCTATCTACAGGAAACGTATGGATAAATACGCTTTATATTTGGGGCCTATAGGAAGATGATATTAATACTTCTTAAGTAATAAGCGTATGCTTTACAACCATTAGAAACATGATAAGGACCCATATTCTAAACTCCCATTAGTCCAGATGCAAAAAATGTATGGGATTAATGAAAAGGGAGTAAAATGTGTAGAAAAGTAGAAGTGTCTTCCTTGAATCTTTTAAGTATTTTGGTACGAGAACAAGAATTAAGATAAAATAAAAGGTGCTTGAATATAATTAAGTGGGAAAATAATAATCGTGTATATAAAATTCTTGTTAAATTACTGTGCTTCATACAGTTTTATTACAAGGCATATATGTCTATCATTATTTAGTTATATCCCACCTTATTTTTTATATTTATTATTTTTATAAATAACTCAGGGCAACAAATAGTAGAAAATAGCACTGCTGAAAATGATTGTAGTCTGCTCTTCCTGTAAATATTTTCTGAAAAAAAATTGAATCTGATTACTAGTTTAGGATGGTCATAACAACTTTCAATACATATGGGGCTGCAACCTCCATCATCCTATAGAACAGTGTCCTATAGAACAGCAAAGCTGGCTGGGGAATTCTGGGAGTTGAAGTCCACACATCTTCCAGCAGCCAAGATTGAGAAACACTGCTATAGAATGTGGCTAGGACTGATGGAGGGTATTCCCTAAAACTTGCAGGCTCCATATGGGAAAGACTCTAGAGACAGTTGCCTTATCTTTGTATGCACCAACACATGCAGAAAGTACAGAACATTTTTTTCTTGATATTACTGTGGAGAATATAGTTTTGTTCTTACAACCAAAGGACCAATTGTCTAATCCTATGTATAATAATGTTAAAAGTCAAATATGCAGACAGATCTGTGCCAACTTATCTGAGAGTAGGGTTGCTTTACCTGGAAATGCATGCAAGATACTTCTATGTGGGGAATCATGTAGTTGAGTTTTAAAAATAAATTATTCTTGCTTTTGCTGCCAAAGCTATTCAGTATTTTGTGATAGTTTGTTTATTAACCACAGAATTTTGTCTATTTTGTTAGAACAGTATGGCATGTGCTCAGAAGAATAAGGAGAATAAGTGTTAGAGCTGAAAAAAATTATCCAATTATACACTCCATTTCTACCTTGCAGTTTTCATTGTCTCTTACCTCTGCATCAAGCAGACTGCAGCTCTTTAAAAATAGACACATGTTTAGATATCTTAGGAACCTCACAAAATGTCTCCTGGTTAGAACAATGGCTTATAAAATTGCAGTATTGCTTTTGTGCTGCATCCCTCTGATCAGTACTGACTTATTGCAGCCCAGTCTTATGCATTTTTCTCTCAGAAACGACTTTATTTATTGGGGTTTCCTTTCAGGTAATTAACTTTAAGACTGCAGGCTTGATGTTATTAGAATTGATGTAGCTTGTTCCTTGCTTTGAAAAAAACTGTCAAAGTATTGTGTTCCATTGATTATTATGATATGTAAAATTAGGCTGTGTACACTATGAAAGCATTATAAGGAAGTTAAATTGGATCTCTAGGTGATTGTAAAATAATAAATCCTTTTGATTTGCCAAAGTAAGTATTTATGTATTGCAGACATCAAACAGATGTAGCTAAGCAACCAAACCCATTCAACCTATTTTCATTGTACCTAGTAATTTGCATGAAAATTCTGGGTTAGGTTTTTTCCAACTTCAGTATCTGGAAGAGAAAGTAATCATGCACTGTAATAATTTAGCATGATAAATTAATGCAGTAAAAGACATATAACATGTGAAATACATTTTCAGAGTAGACTATAATTTGATTGGCTGGAACTATAATTTGCACTAAGCCTTACTGTGGTTTGCTTGGTTTTGGCTAAAATAATCTCTGAAGTGAATCTTTGTTTTATAAATCATGATTTATGGTTTAATATATATAATGTACAAACAGCTGTTACAATGTAACCAAAGCATGATTAAAATCATAGTTTAGTGGTATACCTGAACCTGGCTAATACCTTGGCTAGAAGATACTGATATAAATTCTTTTGGAATCCTATCTTCTATCAAATGTTAAAACATATATTGCATAAAGGTAAATTTTTATCTGTCTCCTTAAGAAAACAAATATTTTTTAGATCCTCTCAAAACTTTATTTTTCCCCTTTCTAACATTTGCTTGAGTATAACTTTTTTTTAATTTAACTGTTGATACAGTGCTTAAATGAAAACTAAACATTGACTTTATATTATATTAAAACTACCGGTATATACTGTAGCTGAATGGTGTTTGAAGAACACTTGGCAGCCATGGACTAGCAAGTAGTCATGCAACTAAAAAAAGAGAAATCTAGTTTACTATGCAATTTTATAAATATTTTCCAGCCTTCTAATAATATAGTTTATAAACCATAGCACCAGTCGTGTTTTTTTCAGCAAATTATGAATTGAGCAACTAATGCCTTAGCATAATGAGGGGAATGTATTTTTAACATGCTTTGTTAATTGCAGACTTTTGTTTTACTTTTTAACACTTTTTGCTGGGCTCCACTGACATATACATATAACAGATAAGTTATAACAACCTTTTGTTTCTAAAGTTTTTTTAAAAAATCCCTGATAATATGTTTCCAAAAGTAAGCTGGAATAAAGTAATTCTTGATAATTATATATGATTCTTTAATCTATATATATTACTGATAAAGCCCTATATGGCTCAGGACCAGGTTACCTCCTCAATCACCACCTACCCTGCATCTCCCTGCGACCGGTACGTTCCCACAGGGTTGGTCTCCTCCGGGTTCTGTCAGCCAAACAATGTCGGCTGGTGGGTCTGCGGGGAAGAGCCTTCTCTGGCGGCTCCGACTCTCTGGAACCAACTACCTCCCGAGGTCCGGACTGCCTCCACCTACTGGCCTTCCGCAAAGCAGTTAAAACCTGGCTTTTCCGACAGGCATGGGGCTGTTGATCTTGCTATTATGATTTAGCGAGATCTGGCCCCAGACGTGATATGGATGTTTTTTATGATTCCTTGATTTAAGCTTACTTTTTTATAACTTTTATTTGTCCAATGTTTTAATGTGATACTTTTACTGTGAGCCACCCGGAGTCCCTTGGGAGATGAGCAGCATACAAATTTAAATACATACATACATACATACATACATACATACATACATACATACCCAAATGTCTAGGAGAGACTGATTGCCTTAAATTGGTGTCCATGTATTTCTTTTAATTCTCCAAGTAACATGGTATGCTAAATATTGAAAAGAGGGGTCCATGGTGCTCTCTGACCTTGGTTGTTTTCTTGCCAATGTTTCATTACTCAAACCAGATAGTATCATCAGTGCTAGAATGATATTGAAAAACAAAATATTCCATTTCTGGGGAAGTAATGCCCGACTAAGACGGCTTCACTGTTAACAGAGGCAATAATCATGGTGGAAAGACGAACCGGTGGAGGAAGCAGCTTCCCAAGTTCTTCTCTGGATTAAGGAGAGAGACTTGGAATCACTTGGATGTCCTTGCAGATAGTCCCATAATACAGCAATCTCCAACAGATTTTAGAGCTCTAAATTGGGAGGGACAGCAATGTCCAAGCCATGGTTTGGACTTGGAGCCTTTCAAAAGGACAGTGAGTTTGCTCACTTCCCTTCTTAATCACTTTTATTGGAAGTAGCTTATAAATTACTTTTTGGACATTAAGAATGTCCAGTTTTATTATACTGGGTGATTTTCCTCCAACCTGCAGTGAAAGGAGATTTAGGTAAGTTTAACATTTAAATTTAAACTCCTTTTTAAACTTGGAAATAAGTTTCAAAAGGATGGTTTTGTAAAAATTTTTAAATGAACTAGAGGCCCAGATTAACAAGACTTTGAAAAAGTTATAAGAATATTTCCAGTAATCTTATTAAAATATATGACGATTGAGTGTAAGTTTAAGAAATCTCTTCCTGGGAAAAAATTCTGGATAAGAGGAGGAAGGCTGGTTACTAGAGACAGCCAGAAAGGATAATTCCCATTAATAGAGAATGAAGAAATATATTTTAACTCTGGAAGAATTTAAGGATATTTGGCAACAATGAACCCAGAACTTACTCTTTAGACCAGTGGTTCTCAACCTTCCTAATGCCGCGACCCTTTAATACAGTTCCTCAGGTTGTGGTGACCCCCAACCACAAGAGGAGCGGTGTCTCAGTTCCTAAGACCATCAGAAATATGTGTTTTGTGATGGTCTTAGGCGACCCTTTGAAAGGGTTGTTCGACCCCCAAAGGGGTCCCGACCCACAGGTTGAGAACCACTGTTCTAAGCCCTCCCTTCTCTCTCCTAGTTACATAACTACAGTATGTTGGATTTACTCTGGCTCCCCACATGTTTCTTTCCTTGTTCAGTTATTTACCATGCTTATTTGGGGGAGGCATTCAGAGATAGTATAATATATGTCAAAAGTTCCATGTCATTGATGCAAGACAGCAATGAGATAACCATGCCCAAATTTCTGATTCTGAAATGTTGACGTATGTCCATATAAGTTTCATTTTGTGTCTGTGCCCCCTTGAGAAACACTTTGTGAACTGCAGAGTCACTTTTAGCAGAGGCACAGTTGTAGAAAGTCAGCATCCACCCACTCTCCTAGAGAATGAAACATTTTGGGGCATATTAAAAAGGCAGGATAGAATATTTTCCTTAAAGGAAAAATGGGGGAAAAATTGTAAGGGAGGCAGAAATCAGCTCCAGTCTCCCTGCTCCAACCAGAAACTGAGGAGGCCAGCATTTAGAAATGCGGATTTGATAATCCATATCGAAAGACTGGCTCAGAGAGAAACTCCAGATAAGCAATTAGGCAAGACAACATTAACTCAGAGAAACACCTAGGGTTTGCATTTCCCCTTCTGCCTATAGAGTCAGCCATAACACCATAGGAATCTGACAACAGCCAATAGAATATTAAAGGACATGTTCTTGCACAGGAACAGGAAGCTCAAATACAAAGCCCAAAGAAAACCCACCCACTCTCAACTCCATTTTGTCAACTGCACTAGAACCACATGCCGCTGGTGATTGTGCTTCATCAATAAACCAACTTTCTTTCCAATCAACCTCCATTTGGCTTGGAACTTGACCTGGAAATTTTCTTCCAACACAGTCCAGGATAAGATGAAGCTGAAACTAGATTTATAATAAATACATGTCTGCTGATGAAAATAGCTATTACATTTCTAAAGGCATATATGATAATCCTAAGAGAATATCAGTAATAATTAAAATGAAAAGAATGATAAAAATTGTCTATTGGTTCAAATACACGTTACTCTGAAAGTTGACCTGCCCCTGGCTTCTTTTTGAAGCTGAGGATTTATTCCTCTTTTTTCCGTTGTCTTGGCGCTTTTGATTGACAAATTGCCTTGGCCAAATAAACAGTATACTGACACAAAGCACATTCATTACACATTTGTTCAGAGTTAAAACCTAAGTAATTTCCTACTGGAACAATTATGCAAAGAAAAATAATGTTCTATTTTTTATCTAACATTAATATACATCTTTAAAATGAAATGTATTTGTTCTGGCTTGCCAGAAATGCTGGCAATCAAATAATAACCAGGCATGTCCCCAGTATCAACTTCTTAGTTTTGATAGCTATCATAGTTATTGTATCTAGGTCATCTTCTCATCAATAACAAATCTTTCTTTCCGAAATGATGACCTTGTTATAAATAGCCCTCATTTCTCCCCCTAGCATTGTTCACAACAGTAAAATGGAGGTTGGCAAGGCTCCATTCTATCTGTAATGCTACAGTTAGCATGCTGCTGTGTATGGAAAGCTAAAGCAAAGTAGAAAAGTGGTCAAAGAATTGAGTTCATTCTTTGCTGTTTCCATAGGGCATTTGGTTTTGGGAAACTGTGCTACAAGAAAATCAATAGGACATCTTCTGTTAATACAACATGAATGTGACTTTATGAACCAGTATAACAATCAATCAGCAGCTCTGGATTGATTCCCCAAACTCTGATTTGAAGTGTGCTCTTTATATCGAAGATAATACTTGACAAACCTATATCCTTCTTTCTTTCTTTCTTTCTTTCTTTCTTTCTTTCTTTCTTTCTTTCTTTCTTTCTTTCTTTCTTAAAAAAAAGTGAAATAATGATCATCACAATATTTCTGCAAAAATTGTAATGCTTCTCCTTCTGTAAGGTTCTCCCTTATTGTACATGGGTGTCTTTTTAATGCTTTTGTTCTACTGCCACTACCACTAAACCCCTCTGAGGGTTCAGAAATCTTTTCAATCTCTAAGGTAACATGACTGGAATGAACACGGAAAAGATAAAGCATGACGTAGGATATAAAATAATATAGATTAGCTGACATAGGCACCAAGGATCAAATGGACTTTAATTAAAGAATGTAAATAAAGTTCAGGTTCATTCATTCCTACAAATTATTTGTATCCTATCAATACCAGCCTACTTTGGCACTAACATTATTCTTAACCCTTACCTTCCTGACTGTGGTTTGAAGTTGATTTAACCTTCCACCTCCCCTCCCCCGCCAAGTTCTTTCTCTTGCTGCTGGAATAAAACCTGGCAGAGCCATGTCTAATGTTGCCATCCTTTAATTGGCAGGTTTGCCATCCAAACATCACAGCTTCTAATTCAAGGTGAATAAATTAGAACCAAAACGTGAAAGTTGCCTTTTCATGTATTGCAGTGGTGGGTTGCTCCCGGTTCAGTCTGGTTCTATAGAACCGGTAGTAAAACTGGCGGGAGGCTCCGCCCCCCCGCCCCGACATCATCATGAGCAATCTGCACATGCACACACGCTCCCATTGCGAACCATTAGTAAAGGTAAGTGGAACCCACCCCTGATGTATTGATCTTGAATAAACTGCAACTATCTCAGCTACTGCTCTGTTTTTGCTGCATTCATGCAACAGGGAGTCTAAACAAGTTCCAGCACTGAGCATTGCTTTGCTCTTGAAAATTTAGGCAGGGTTGTTTCTAGATAATATTTAGTTGGCAATCCATACAGAAACCACAGAGCTGTAGACTAGTGTAGGAAATTGAAAAAAGAAACTTTCCTGGAATAAAACAGTGGCAAATTCTTTTCTATTGCTGCTAAAGACATAGCATGAATTGGTGTGTGCGGGCCAGAATTTAGCAGAAAGCCTTAAGCATATGGCCTAATGCACACAAATGTCTTGATCATAATGTCACGATACACGCATATCTATCCTGGCATCTGAGTAGATTAAAGACTGTGTTCTAAGTAACTCAATCAATATTAGAGTTCGTTGTGATCATTTAGAAAGATCTGGATATATTTTCCCAAGTGCATATATAGAGATCTTTTACATTTTAACCATAGTATTATTGGTTATCTGAAAATTTATCAAATTAACAGAATTGGAAGGGACCTTGTAGGCAAGGGTGGGTTCTACTTACTTTTACTACTGGTTCTAAGGGTGCACGCGCTTTGTGCGTGAACGGAGCGCGTGCAGCATGCGTTCGGCACGCGTGCATGCTTTGCGCGCACGTACGCCGAACAGGTGCTCCCACGCATGCACAGAAGCTTTTTTGGACGAAAAAACCTCAAAAAAAGTATCCTGCGCATGCATGTGAGCGCGCTCTGCATGCTCCATGCACAGAACGGTAGGTATGGCCACGCGGATGGGGCCAGCTCCTGGTTGCGTAGAACCGGTTCAGTGACGTCACAGCGTCACCGCTACCTATTTGCGCGAGCTGGCCCGAACTGGGAGCAACACACCACTGCTTGTAGGTCATCTAGTCCAACCCCCCGCTCAACACTATTTCTGACAAATGGCAGTCCAATCTTTTCCTGAAAGCCTCTAGTGATGCTCCCACACAGGGGTGGGTTCTACCCACCTTCACTACCGGTTCTCTTCGTGTGCGCATGCGCAGAATGCTAATTTCGGCAATTTTGGAAAAAAAGGTAAGTTTGGGCGCGCGGGTGGGCCCGGGTCCGGGACACTGCGAACCGGTTCGGTGACGTCACAGCGTCACCGCTACCTATTCGCGCGAACCGGACCAAACCGGGTGCAACCCACCACTGTCCCAGAGGTTCTTGGGGAAAGAAGGGATTGGATTGTATCCAGTGATACCCCATGCACGCTTCCCTCCCTGTAGATATAGTTCGATTGAGGACTATACATTGAGTGTGGTTGGTCAGCCAAGTTTCAAATGCACCTGGTGGTGATGCTGTCTATCTCACATTTTTCTGTCTTAACAAGAAATATACCTTATGAAATCTAAATAAACTATTTCCACAGTATTTCCCTGAGCCACTAATTTAGACACTATTGAAAAAGGCAAAAAGGTTTTTTGGCATGATCTGTTTTTAACAAATCCATGCTGGCTTCTACTGATCGCTTTGTTCATTTCTATGTATTCACAACTCTGCTGCTTCAAATTAAGGAAATATTGCAGAGCAGGATTTATGCGTAAAATATATCTTTGTCTTGAAGATCTCACTCTTCAGCCTGCTGGGGCCCTCCTGCACATCTAACCAGACTCAAACATTGTGTAGTTTGAGACATAATCCTTTTCTTTTATGGAGAATCAATTTTAATCTAATTTATTTTTAATACCACCACATCAAATGCATAAATCCATTTAAATGTCAGATTAAAGAAGAGTAACACAAACGCCGTAGGAGTGTTGCTTTATACAAGACACTCTGGAAGCTGCAAAAAGTGGGGAGGGGATCACAAAGAGGCCTCTTTCCTGAGCCCCAAGCAGAAGATGGCATCTGCTGTGTTTGGCACTTTGGGAGAGACCTTATCAAGAGAATAAAAGCATATAGCCATGATGGCACATGAAGCCATACTGGAGGGCACGCCAGCTCAACTCTGGTGCGCATGTGCACCGGCCAGCTGATTTTCGGGTCTTCTGGGCCCACTGGAAGTAAGGAAACAGACTGTTTCCTGCCTCCGGAAGGCCTCAGGGGTGGTGGGGAAGGCCTCTTTTTCTCTCTCCCCAAGCTCCAGAGCCTTTCTAGGAGTTTAGAGAAGGCAAAAATGCCCCCCAGCGGACCTCTGGAGGCAGGAAATGACCCAAAATGACTCAAAAAGGGTCATTTCCTGCCTCCGGAGGTTCTCAGGGGGAGTGGGTAAGGCCGTTTTTGCCTTTCCCCAAGCTCCTAGAAAGGATCTGGAGCTTGGGGGAGGAAGGAAAACTGGCCATAAGCATGCCAGGAGCAGGAGGAGGGGAACAGAGGGGGTCACGCATGCATGCACGAGGGTATGACACATACGCAAACCCCCCCCCCCGCTCCTGCCACACGATGGCAAAAAGTTTTGCCATCACTGGCATATAGATTTAAAGCCAGAAATATTTTTGTCAGGTATAATACAGGGACTATATACCTAATGCTACATGTATTGACAGCAGCGTACGCATTTGCACGATATTGGAAAAATGCGAACCCCCCATCAGATGAAAGCATAATTTGGAAAATATTGGATTGTGCAGAGATGGATAGACTGACATTGAAAATAAAAGATAAAGGAGATACAGAGTACTACTCAACATGGGATAGGTTTTATCCAGTGGTGGGTTGCTGCCGGTTCGGGCCGGTTCGGGCAATCCAGTAGCGGTGACGCTGTGACATCACCGAACTGGTTCTACGCGACCGGGAGTTGGGCCCACCGGCGCGCCTGTACTTACCATGCTCTACACAGAGCGCACTCGCGTGCATGCGCAGACCACTTTCTTTGAGGTTTTTCCGAAGCGTGTGCACCTTTACAACCGGCAGTAAAGGTAAGTAGAACCCACCCTTGGTTTTATCAATGTTTAGACATAAGAGATAGAGCTTAGATGAAGGAAGATTATTGTTATGTACATGTAAAAGATGACTATAAGTATGCTAAGAATGAATATGATTATAAATAAGCTAATATAACTATTAATATTGCTATAATTACTATGTATATTATTATTATCATTATTACTATATCTGTTATTTGTTTTGGTAAAATGAAATGTATGGACAATACACTGTTTTCAGAATATTTAT